>JAMYXO010000174.1:42500-67875 GCA_033310375.1 Conus canariensis | reverse complement strand
TTGCCATTATTTGTGTGTGAATGTTTTGTTGACAAGATTCTGTGTGCTGCTGCACATTAGCTTCTTTAGTGAGCTAGGTGCTGTCTGTGCCACATGTGCTTGATCTAACATTAGTTTTGTGCTCTGTGTCGGGTAAATGCATCGATTTTGAATCACGTTCGGTTGCATTATTTTCCTGTTCATAGCCTTCAGTATTTCTTACTCTAACAGTCATATGGAAATCTGTTTCTGCTACGCACTTTTTCTCAGAGTCATCACACACTTTCACTAACTGTGTATTGACGCCACACAGTTTCATGTAAATTTGCTGTTGATTGTTTTGAGTGTCATACAAAGACTGGGGAAGAGAGGCAGGCAAATGATTATCATTGTCAGCTACATGGTTATCAGTATAAACAGTTTTTTTCACTGTCAGCATCAGCAGCATAGAACAAACTGGGCAGAGTTGGCAAAAATAAACCAGATGGAGATGAAAAGGCTGCCTTGCCTACCCTTAGCTTCTGTGTTTCACAGTGTTATCCTGTTTACCTGGAAGGGGCACTTTCTGCGATACACAGCATGGATGCTGTGGTAGTAACGTAACAGGGAATAATCGGTTATAGTATCGAACCTCAGGACAACCACAATGTGGTTTCCTTTGCTTTCAATTTTGAACGGGGATAGCGTCATGTTCTGCAGTGCTGAGTTCAACATACTTTCTAAAGTTGACGGGAGATTCATAGCAGGCATACCAACAGACTTGTGTAGGAAACACCTGAATATTTGAATGAGCTGCTGGTTGGGGAGGAACAAAAGTGAACTTCAAAAGGCATAAACATCTCAAAGTAGAATAGGTGTCTGTTAGCAGTGGGGTAAGACATCCGTCTGAAAAAGGCACGCCTTCAGACGCCCACCCATCCAAAAGCTGCAGGTTCGAATCCAGGCAGAACAAAGAAAAAATGTGAAGAATGAAAACAAAAATGTGAAAAATAGTTAATTAGTTAGTTAGTCAGTCATGTAGTTAGGTAGTAAGTAAGGTAGTTACTCAGTTAGTTAATTAGTTAATCAGTTAGCTAGCTATTTAATTAGTTACTTAGTTAGTTAATTAGTTAGTTAGTGAGAATTTTTTCTTTTCTTTTTTGGGGGTGCTTCAACCAGACTACAAGTAGTAAAGAGCCTCTTTCTGTCTCTAAGTTTGCAATTGTCTAAAAAAAAAGAAAAGAAAAGAAAAAATTGTATATGTCCATAACCATAAGAGAAAATAAAAAGAGTAAAAGAGAAAGGAATAGAGTGCAAAAAGGAAACAAAGAAACAAAGAAGAGATGGAAATAGGAAGATAAAGAAAGAAATAAGAATGACATGTAAGACAGAGAGGACTGGTGTACCATGAATATATTATGAGAAGATGGTTATAAATTGAGAATGAGAGAACTAACTTACTAACTAATTAAGTAATCAACTAATTATTTTTTTCAGTTACCCACCACGCAGACTTTGGGGTTTGTTTGCCAATTTGTTCATCTCTCTTGGTTTTGTGGTTCTTTTCCTTCCTACCTTCCTTCTGTCCTTCCTTTCTTTCTTCTTTCTTTTTTTTTCATCATTTGGTCTAGTGGTATCTATAAATTAGTTCTTTATTGATATACTCATTTACTTAATTATATATATATATATTACATATATATATATATATATATATATATATATATATAATACATTCACTTATTCATTATCTGTTTATTTATTAAGGCGTATATTAGATATTCATTTATATACGTATACAATTTGTGACTTTTCAAAGAGAGAGAGAGAGAGAGAGAGAGAGAGAGAGAGAGAGAGAGAGAGAGAGAGAGAGAGAGAACGAATATGAATGCGAATAGTTTTATGTGGTTTAGGCTATTAAGGCCCTTCACAAAACGGACTATGGAGGAATTTGATGGGGGAACAGGGTAGGGGTGAGGGCAGGGAAGAAATGGAGTGAGGACGGAAGCACATACACGAAAATTATGTGGAAACAACGTTGTACAATTGGCCTTTACAAATCTCCATCATGACATGGATCCAACATCGTGGTATTAAATAGATTTGTACTGTTTGCCAATTTCATTATCTCTTCGTTTTGTGGTTCTTTTCCTTTCTACCTTCATTCTGTCCTTCCTTTCTTTCTTCTTTCTTTTTTTGATCATTTGGTCTAGTGGTATCTATAAATTAGTTATTTATTCATATACTTATTTACTAAATTATATATATATATATATACATATATATATATATATTTTTCATTCATTCATTATTTGTTTATTTATTAAGGCGTTCATTAGGTATTAATTTATGTACGTATTCAATTTGTGACTTTTCAAGAGAGAGAGAGAGAGAGAGAGAGAGGAGAGAGAGAGAGAAATATGAATGCGAATAGTTTTATGTGGTTTAGGCTATTAAGGCCCTTCACAAAACGGACTATGGAGGAATGGGATGGGGAACAGGGTAGGGGTGAGGGCAGGGAGAAATGGAGTGAGGACGGAAGTACATACACGAAAATTATGTGGATAGAACGTTGTACAATTGGCCTTTACAAACCTTCATCTTGACATGGATCCGACATCGTGGTATTAAATACATTTGTAACTAATCCTTGGACTGTCAATCACACATAGCAATAGTCCACCTCACAACTTTACAACAAAACAGTTACGATGGGTCATAGTGAGGATTTCCTTTCACAACATCTTTGCTCCAGGTAGAAGTGATGTGTTTAACTTCGCCACAAACACGGAGGAGATTGACCAAGTTCTTCCCTCTTTCCTCAATAGTTGCCATTATTTGTGTGTGAATGTTTTGTTGACAAGATTCTGTGTGCTGCTGCACATTAGCTTCTTTAGTGAGCTAGGTGCTGTCTGTGCCACATGTGCTTGATCTAACATTAGTTTTGTGCTCTGTGTCGGGTAAATGCATCGATTTTGAATCACGTTCGGTTGCATTATTTTCCTGTTCATAGCCTTCAGTATTTCTTACTCTAACAGTCATATGGAAATCTGTTTCTGCTACGCACTTTTTCTCAGAGTCATCACACACTTTCACTAACTGTGTATTGACGCCACACAGTTTCATGTAAATTTGCTGTTGATTGTTTTGAGTGTCATACAAAGACTGGGGAAGAGAGGCAGGCAAATGATTATCATTGTCAGCTACATGGTTATCAGTATAAACAGTTTTTTTCACTGTCAGCATCAGCAGCATAGAACAAACTGGGCAGAGTTGGCAAAAATAAACCAGATGGAGATGAAAAGGCTGCCTTGCCTACCCTTAGCTTCTGTGTTTCACAGTGTTATTCCTGTTTACCTGGAAGGGGCACTTTCTGCGATACACAGCATGGATGCTGTGGTAGTAACGTAACAGGGAATAATCGGTTATAGTATCGAACCTCAGGACAACCACAATGTGGTTTCCTTTGCTTTCAATTTTGAACGGGGATAGCGTCATGTTCTGCAGTGCTGAGTTCAACATACTTTCTAAAGTTGACGGGAGATTCATAGCAGGCATACCAACAGACTTGTGTTGGAAACACCTGAATATTTGAATGAGCTGCTGGTTGGGGAGGAACAAAAGTGAACTTCAAAAGGCATAAACATCTCAAAGTAGAATAGGTGTCTGTTAGCAGTGGGGTAAGACATCCGTCTGAAAAAGGCACGCCTTCAGACGCCCACCCATCCAAAAGCTGCAGGTTCGAATCCAGGCAGAACAAAGAAAAAATGTGAAGAATGAAAAAAAAATTGTGAAAAATAGTTAATTAGTTAGTTAGTCAGTCATATAGTTAGGTAGTAAGTAAGGTAGTTACTCAGTTAGTTAATTAGTTAATCAGTTAGCTAGCTATTTAATTAGTTACTTAGTTAGTTAATTAGTTAGTTAGTGAGATTTTTTTTTTCTTTTTTGGGGGTGCTTCAACCAGACTACAAGTAGTAAAGAGCCTCTTTCTGTCTCTAAGTTTGCAATTGTCTTTAAAAAAAAAAGGAGAAAAAATTGTATATGTCCATAAACATAAAAGAAAATAAAACGAGTAAAAGAGAAAGGAACAGTGTACAAAAAGGAAACAAAGAAACAAAGAAGAGATGGAAATAGGAAGATAAAGAAATAAGAACGACATGTAAGACAGAGAGGACTGATGTACCATGAATATATTATGAGAAGATGGTTATAAATTGAGAATGAGAGAACTAACTTACTAACTAATTAAGTAATCAACTAATTATTTTTTTCAGTTACCCACCACGCAGACTTTGGGGTTTGTTTGCCAATTTGTTCATCTCTCTTGGTTTTGTGGTTCTTTTCCTTCCTACCTTCCTTCTGTCCTTCCTTTCTTTCTTCTTTTTTTTTTTCATCATTTGGTTTAGTGGTATCTATAAATTAGTTCTTTATTGATATACTCATTTACTTAATTATATATATATATATATATATATATATATAATACATAAATGGCAAATTCTGTGTGTGTGTGTGTGTGTGTGTGTGTGTGGTGTTGTGTGTGTGTGTGTGTGTGTGTCTGTGTACGCTATAGACTCAAAAACGGCTCAACCGATTGTCATGAAATTTGGCAGGTACGTCCGTTGTGACTCGAGGATGGTTTTGGGCTAATCTCAAAAAAAATAAAACCGTTAAAAAACCGTTAAAAAGCTGTTATAACGGTTTCAAAGTCATCTTTTTCCTCTGCTTTTGTTCAACCAGCCGTTGTTACATTGCACAGGTACAGGACTACTTCTCTAAAATTAGAACCGTTATTTGGCAGTTAAAAAACCTTATTTATAACAGTTAAAAACCGTTAAAAACACCAAACCCTATAAAAGAAACTGTTTAAAACCCGATCTTCTTGAAATTTAGCAGGTACGTCTGTTGTGACCCGAGGATGGTTTGGGGCTAATCTCTAAAAAAATAAAACCGTTAAAAACCGTTAAAAACAACTGTTATAACGGTTTCAAAGACATCTTTTTCCTCTGCTTTTCATCAAATGGCCATTGTGACATTGCACAGGTACGGGGCTACTTCTCGAAAATTAGAACCGTTATTTGGCAGTTAAGAAACGTTATTTATAACAGTTAAAACCGTTAAAAACACCAAACCCTATGAAAACTGTTTAAAACCCGATCTTCTGAGGTTGGCGGCCATGAGAGTTATAGGATCGCCACCAAACTTGACATAAGCCTACAGGAACATCCAGCGGGTAATATAGGGTCATTAGATAGTCATTATGACCATTAAATTTGACCGTTAAAAACCGTTATTTTCAAAATTTAGGCTGTTCTTGATGAAATTCAGTATACATGTGCAGTTTTAAATGCCGAAAAATGATATACAACTTTTACGAACCGAAATTTACAATTGACCGTTAAAAACCGTTATTTTATAAATTTAGAGTATTCTGGAAGAAATTCGATATACATGTGCAGCTTTGAACGCTAAACAATGATATACAATTTTCAAGATCCGAAACTTAACATTGACCGTTAAAATCCGTTATTTTCTGAATTTCTAAATTTTCACCCTTCTTGATAACATTCCGTATGCACGTACAGTTTTAAGCACTGAACAATGTTATGCAAATTTTACGAACCAAAACTTAACACTGACCGTTAAAAACCGTTATTTTCTAAATTTACACCGCTATTGATAAAATTCGGTATGCGTATGTCCAGTAACGGTAAGTCATTTTGCAACATGGATGGTTTAGCAGGTACGTCTGTTGTGACCCGAGGATGGTTTGGGGCTAATCTCTAAAAAAATAAAACCGTTAAAAAACCGTTACAAAAAACTGTTATAACGGTTTCAAAGACATCTTTTTCCTCTGCTTTTCATCAAATGGCCGTTGTGACATTGCACAGGTACAGGGCTACTTCTCGAAAATTAGAACCGTTATTTGGCAGTTAAGAAACATTATTTATAACAGTTAAAAACCGTTTAAAAACACCAAACCCTATAAAAACTTTTTGAAACCCGATCTTCTGAGGTTGGAGGCCACGATTGTCATCGGATCGCCACCAAACTTGACATAAGCCTACAGGAACATCCCGCGGGTAACATAGGGTCATTAGATGGTCATTATGACCATTAAATTTGACCGTTAAAAACCGTTATTTTCAAAATTTAGGCTGTTCTTGATGAAATTCAGTATACATGTGCAGTTTTAAATGCCGAAAAATGATATGGAACTTTTACAAACCGAAATTTACAATTGACCGTTAAAAACCGTTATTTTATAAATTTAGAGTATTCTGGAAGAAATTCGATATACATGTGCAGCTTTGAACGCTAAACAATGATATACAATTTTCAAGATCCGAAACTTAACATTGACCGTTAAAAACCGTTATTTTCTGAATTTCTAAATTTTCACCCTTCTTGATAACATTCCGTATGCACGTACAGTTTTAAGCACTGAACAATGTTATGCAAATTTTACGAACCAAAACTTAACACTGACCGTTAAAAACCGTTATTTTCTAAATTTACACCGCTATTGATAAAATTCGGTATGCGTATGTCCAGTAACGGTAAGTCATTTTGCAACATGGATGGTTTAGCAGGTACGTCTGTTGTGACCCGAGGATGGTTTGGGGCTAATCTCTAAAAAAATAAAACCGTTAAAAACCGTTAAAAAAAACTGTTATAACGGTTTCAAAGACATCTTTTTCCTCTGCTTTTCATCAAATGGCCGTTGTGACATTGCACAGGTACAGGGCTACTTCTCGAAAATTAGAACCGTTATTTGGCAGTTAAGAAACATTATTTATAACAGTTAAAAACCGTTTAAAACACCAAACCCTATAAAAACTGTTTGAAACCCGATCTTCTGAGGTTGGAGGCCACGACAGTCATCGGATCGCCACCAAACTTGACATAAGCCTACAGGAACATCCCGCGGGTAACATAGGGTCATTAGATGGTCATTATGACCATTAAATTTGACCGTTAAAAACCGTTATTTTCAAAATTTAGGCTGTTCTTGATGAAATTCGGTATACATGTGCAGTTTTATATGCCGAAAAATGATATACAACTTTTACGAACCGAAATTTAAAACTGACCGTTAAAAACCGTTATTTTATAAATTTAGAGTATTCTTGAAGAAATTCGATATACATGTGCAGTTTTGAACGCTAAACAATGATATACAATTTTCGGGATGAGTGATCGCTCACGGCGAGGTCGGACGGACAACACCACGTCTCTGCGCTAATTGCCTGATTACAGTGTTAATGAGGCTTTTAAAGATCTTCATGACCGTGTAGAAGCATTCCTGGACATGTAACGATTCCAATGGTATGTTTCATGCTGGAATCGGCAGCGGCAGTGCAATGAAAAGATCAAATTAGGGAGAGAGAGGAAAAGGGAAGGGGAGAGAAAAAAGAAAAAAAGAAAAAACAGCAACAAAAACAGGCGCATGAAATAAGTTTTCTCTGCTGTGTTGAGAATCAACGTAGACTGGTCTGCCCTCGCGCACCGCGGCTACTGAGATAGTCTGACAGTGGTGTAACCTAATGAGTGGTGACCACGAAACACCGGGTAGACAGAAGAGGAACTTTTGTTCTACTTCAGACAGTGACACAAGTGTGTGCGAAGATAGATGTGCTAAACCTGAAAAGAAGCGTTTGAACATCGAACCTACCGCCGACGATATGAATTTTCAAGAAGCCCTCGATAAAGCCCTCGAGAAAATAGATCGTCGCTTCGACAATCTAGCAACAAAAACAGATATAGAAAAAATGAAAAACGAGGTGAAAATTTTGACCGACAATTTCATGGAAAAGGTGGGAGAACTGGAAGGAAGGGTACTACAAGCAGAAAGCAAGCTGGCAAAGGCACAGACGGAAATCGTGGCAGAAAGAAGAAAAAGTGACAGCCTGGCGAATGTGGTACGACAGCAGGAGAGGCGGATCAAGGAGAACGAGAGCAGTCTGAACGACATGCAGCAGTACAGCAGACGCTGGAACCTACGCGTGTACCGGGTGCCGGAGGCGGACGGGGAGACGGCCGACGACTGTGTGCGGAAGGTGTGCCGGGTCTTCACGGACGGAGTTGGCATCGCCACCGCCGCTGCTGACATCGAGGTGGCCCACAGGTCGGGAAAACGAGGCAGTGCTAAAGCCAGGCCAATACTGGTGAGGTTTTTTGACAGAAAGAAAAGGGACTCTATATTAACTAACAGAAGAAAACTGAAAAATAAAGGAACTGTCATTGATGAGGACCTAACCTACGCCAACTACCAACTCTCCACAAATGCACACAAACACTCGGCAACGATGTCTGTGTGGAGTTCTAACGGAAGAGTGATGGCCAAGCTGTTAAATGGACAGATCCTGAAATTAAACATTCACATGGACCTCGATGTCGCTTTCCGCAGGGCAATGACTTCCAATGTGATCAGTGACCAAGAGGACACCTGAAGTGACAGTGTGGCTGTGTGTATCATGATCATCAGTGGTTTTCATATTCCCTGCACACTTCATGTCAAAGACATTGTTGTGGGTACTTGTCATGTTGGTTTCTCTTTTCCTGCAACTTGAAATAGGTAAAACAACGTAATTTAGTTTGATTCTGGTTTGTTTATCTCTTGTACCTTTCGTGTCAGTGAAGCTGCCATATATTTGGAGTCATCTATTTTTTTTTTTCTCTCACCATCCTTTAAACATTGAATCTAGAAGAGATTTCCTCCTTCTGCCCCCCCCCCCTCTCTCTCTCTCTCTCTCTCTCTTTCTCTCTCTCTCTTGCCTCGGATGTCAAACTTTGTTGTGTTAATTTTCACCTGATTTACCTTGATGGGGGGTGGGGGGGGGGGGGGGGGCATCCGTTTGATTGTAGAGTGGGGGTTGCTGTGTATGTGTGTGGGTCTGTTGGGGGGTGGGGATGGAGGAAGTTGTGTACATATGTGAAGATAGGCAGGGGTGGGGGCCTTGAAAGGGAGTTATTTACTCGCAATTATAAAATATAGCTTTTCTGCTTGTGCTATGCACTGATGTTTACAAGTGATGGGGAAAGCCACAGCAGGCACATGATAAACCATACTTCTGTGTGTACTGATTTCTGCATACTGTGGCCAAGGAATTTTGTGGGACATGTTGCTACAAAATGGACTACATGTATACATGTGTCTCTCTACATTCATGTACAAAAAGGTTTATGGTCATAAGTCTCTGGTGTTTAAAACTGGAATTATATAACTATACGATTGATTATGTCATGATTGTTATATGGTGCAAATTGTGTGTACATGATATTGGGTAACAGTTTTCACTGCCAGTGTTGACAAGACAGTTACCCTGTTTATTAGGCCTGTACCGTTCCCGGTCCCCACCTACCCCTTTTGGTATTTGGTCCCCCCCCCCCCCCCCCCCCCCTCGCTTTAGGGCCCCTCATATTGCATTCCTTTTCTGCTATGGATGTACGCAGAAGTGGGAGTACGCGATTATGTGCGCTCGCGTGCGCATGTATGTATGTATGTGTGTGTGTGTGTGTGTGTGTGTGTGTGTGTGTGTGTGTGTGTGTGTGTGTGTGTGTGTGTGTGTTGTCTGCGAGTATAGAGGGCAACACACTCTTCTGAGCCTGTGTCTTGCTCAGATCAGTTAGCGCGAGTGTGTTACTTTTCATTGACTTGTTTTGGCTGTAAATACTTGTCTTCTTGTTTCATTACTTCTCTTTACTCCTGGTGAATAGCTATGTGATCTTCTCTGTAACTGGGGGAAAATTCATAGATATGTTTTTTTTCTCTTCGTTTTTCCTCTGCTATGGATACATTATTACAATAAAATTCAATGCCATTTTTGTGCTCCCATAAAAAAGAATAGAATTCTGATATGTATTTGTGTCACTTAGCCAGTGAACCAAGAGTGTTATGAATTGTTCCTAGTGCGACTTACCTGTTGCTGTTGCTTTAGATTTTGTATTTCATTTATTCATGAGTGTGTGTGTGTGTGTGTGTGTGTGTGTGTGTGTGTGTGTGTGGTGTGTGTGTGTGTGTGTTTGCAAAAATACGACTAACAACATGAAAATTTGTAATATGTGCAAATGCATCATTTTGCGTTTGTGTACGTGTTCGTGTACCAACTTGCATATTGTGGCTGACAAATTGCGTGTGTACCAGATTGTGAAAGAGTTGTCTAGGACCAAACTGCGCGTATGTGCACATCTTACACTCGTACATTGCTGATGTATGTAACTGGAATATGCCTGTGTACAGGAAAATGCATTTACACTGGTATCTGTATGCACATTACGTCTAATGTCATGATCTATGATATTGTGCACAACGGGAAAGACTTATTTGACTTTCCTCTTCTGCCCTCTGCGTTCTCTCCGCTCCCCCCCCCCCCCCCTCCCCCCCCAGCCCCCCCTTCCTGCTTTCCGTGCCGCCTCCTCTCTGTCCCCCCCCCCCCCCCCCCCCCCCCCTTTTTTTTTCTTTTTTTTTTTTTTTTTTATTTTTCCTCCTCTCCATTCGTGCGTGATTTAACACGCGTGCGCGCGTGTGTACGTATGTGTACATGTGTGCGCGCGTGCGTGCGTGCGTGTGTGTGTGTGTGTGTGTGTGTGTGTGTGTGTGTGTGTGTGTGTGTGTGTGTGTGTGTGTGGAATGGCGAGGGAGGAGGATCACATCGCATAATTACTATTGTGCTTTATATAGTTAACACCTGTGGTTGGCGTCTTCTGCCGCCAAATTCGGCCATCTTTTTTTTTTTTTTTTTTTTTTTTTTTTTTTTTTTTTTTTTTTTGTTTGTTCGATTTGATCATCCTCCATCTATAGATGGTAGCTATGTAGCGTCTTGAAAACGTAAAGAGTGATGCCAATGACGATTTTTCTCTCTTTGCACTGCTCATGCCAGTGATCACCATCCAATAACATCCAATGTTTATACATGATTTATTCATGTTTCAATGTCTATGTGTAGAATCGTGTGCGTGTGGTATGTGTCACTGTGCCGGTGAATTGACAGGTTCTATTGATTTCTCATTATGCAATGTTGATTTGTGCTTTAGCGATGATGTGCATAGTGTATGTGACATGGATTCCGCTTTCCAGTTTTGTTCTTTTTTGCCATATGTGCTTTATGAGAAAACATTTCGCTTTTTATGTCATTTGTGGAAACATATGAATATCCCTATTAAGTATACGTTTGTCTACCGTAATGACTTGTAGGGAAATCAAAATTGGGTCTATGAACTGCCAGGGTCTCGCAAATGCTCAGAAACGTCGAGACGTGTTTAATTATTTAAGACAAAAATTTTATTCAATATACCTGCTACAAGACACTCACTGTGGTCCTAAACTAGAAGCCTACATTAAAGCTGAATGGGGCTATAAATGTTATTTTGCCTCACATAATTCTAACTCCCGTGGGGTTGCCATATTGTTTAATAATAACTTTGATTTCCGCCTGAACAAGATTTATAAAGACCGACTTGGCAACTATATTTTTGCCTCGATAAAAGCAATGGACATGGAATTATTAATTGTGAATTTGTATGGACCTAATAGTGACGATCCAGAGTTTTACATTACATTAGAAAAACAGATTCGAGATATAGGGGTGGAAAAAGTAATCATTGCGGGAGACTGGAACTCTGTCCGAAATTATACTCTTGACTGCTGTAACTACAAACACAATAATAATCCAAAGGCGCAAGAACAAATAGATGATATGATGGATAATCTGGACCTCGTAGATGTTTGGCGGGAACTAAATCCCGAGCTTAGGAGATACACATGGAGAAGGAACACACCATTCCAGCAGAGTAGACTAGACTATTTTCTGATTTCGGATATATTAAGTAGTTATGTTACTGAAGCAGATATACTACCTGGCTACCGATCTGATCACTCCTTGATATTATTAACTCTGCAATGTGGCCAACAAGAGAGGAGAAGTCTACTGTGGAAATTCAATAGTTCCCTATTAAAAGACATGAAATATGTAGAAGAAATAAATAATGTAATCAAAGAGGTAACTGAAGAGTACGCAGCCCTACCTTATTGTCGTGATTCCATAGAAAATATAGCAAAGTTTGATCTGCAGTTTGTTATCTCAGATCAGCTGTTCCTGGATACACTGCTGATGAAGATTAGAGGAAAACTATTGCATACGCAACAATGAAGAAACGTGAAACTTTAAAAAGAGAAAAAGAACTTGAAAAAAATATAGAACAAATTGAAAGAAAGGATTTACATACTGATGTAGAAAAAACAGCTCTTGAAAATTGCAAACAAGAACTGGTCAGCTTAAGACATAAAAGAATGGAAGGTGTCTTGCTGCGTTCAAGGGCAAGATGGGTTGCCGAAGGGGAAAAAATAACAAAATACTTTTGCGGCCTTGAAAAAAGGAACTATGTAAGTAAAAATATAATGAAACTTACATTAAGAGACAGTACAACGTTAACAAATGATGATGACATTGCTGAGGCAGTGAATTCATTTTACAAAAAATTATATTTGGAAAGAGTTGTAGAACAGTGTGAAATCTCAAGCCTTACTGACCAACTGCCACAATTAACGGAACAGGACAAAAATACTCTGGAGGGGAAAATAACTTTAGAAGAGGCTGGATATGTGTTAAAAAATATGGACAACAATAAAAGCCCTGGAAGTGACGGTTTCACAGCCGAGTTCTTTAAGTTTTTTTGGTTACAGTTAGGGTCATATGTCGTAAGATCTTTAAACGAAGGGTTTGACAAAATGGAACTATCCACTACCCAGAAGGAGGGGGTCATTATATGCATTCCGAAAGGGGATAAACCCAAAGACCAAATAAAAAACTGGAGACCAATATCGCTTTTGAATGTAGTGTATAAAATTGGATCTGCGTGCATTTCAAACAGATTAAAATATGTTTTAAGTTCAATCATAAGTGAAGATCAGAGTGGCTTTATACCAAATCGATACTTAGGAGATAACATTCGACTTATCTACGATCTCATGGATTACCTTGTTAAAACTAGAAAACCTGGGCTATTACTATGCTTAGACTTTGAAAAAGCATTTGATAGTGTTGACTTACAATTCATGTTTAAGGTCTTAACAGCATTTGGTGTAGGCCCTGACTTCTGTCGATGGATTAAAACTTTTTATAAAAACATTAAATCAACAGTTTCTGTCAATGGCAAGCTAACTAGCTGGTTTGCCATTGGGAGAGGTTGTAGACAGGGCGACCCAATATCACCATACTTGTTTGTTATGTGCGTTGAAGTGTTAGCACTCATGATAAAAGAAAACCAAAATATTCAAGGCATCAAAATTGGAAATACTGAACATAAAATAGCACAATACGCAGACGACACAGAACTTACTTTAGAGGGAGACAGAAAATCGTTTGAAGAATCAATCACAACCATTGAAAAATTTGGAAGAGTATCTGGGCTTGTATTAAACACAGAAAAGACGATAGCAGTATGGCTTGGAAGTATGCGGAACTCAGCACTGAAATTTCTACCACACCTGAAGATGGAATGGAATCCAAACCGTTTTTAAAGATTTTAGGGGTCTGGTTCACGAATGATTTAAAAGAATGTGAAGTTGTGAATTTTGAGGAAAAGTTCTCTGAAATAAAATCATTATACAGAACTTGGCTAAAAAGACAAATTACACCACTTGGTAGAGTCGCAGTTCTTAAGTCGCTAGTGCTATCAAAAATTGTTCATTTATGGATATTGTTGCCAAATCCACCTGACCGTCTTTGTGAGGAAATTCAAAAATTAGTGTTTAAATTTGTATGGAATAAAAACAAAGATAGAATAAATAGAAAAACGTCTGTTAAAAAACATCAATTCGGGGGGTATGGGTATACCCAACATTAAAAAATATCTGAACGCGTTGAAACTAACGTGGATTCGTAAAATACAATCCAGTAACCATAAATGGAAAGAACTTCTCAGACTTCAGTATCCGAATATTGACAGAATGGAAAACATAGGGTCCGATTTGCCGAACCACGGCTGTGTAAATACATTCTGGAAAGATGTTTTTAAAGCATACAAAGAATTTGGAGAGGTAAAACATGTCAAAACTTTAGAAGATTTTTGTTCTGAACCGGTTTTGTAACAATCATATTAAAGTTGAGAAAAAAACAGTTTATTATAAAAACTGGATCAGAAATAATGTACTTTTTGTAGGAAATCTTTTGGATGACAATGGCAACTTCTTCACATTCCAATCTTTCACAGAAAAGTATGGCGTGTTCAGTAATTTTGTTACTTACCATGGAATCATATGTGCTGTGAGAAAATACGCAAGAGAGACAGGACTGAAACTGACGCACAGGGCCTCGAATTTTTCTAACCAATTACTGAATAGAATCAAAACAGCTCCTAGAGGAGCAAGGTATAAACAATGATATACAATTTTCAAGATCCGAAACTTAACATTGACCGTTAAAAACCGTTATTTTCTGAATTTCTAAATTTTCACCGTTCTTGATAACATTCCGATATGCACGTACAGTTTTAAGCGCTGAACAATGTATTTTACGAACCAAAACTTAACATTGACCGTTAAAAACCGTTATTTTCTAAATTTACACTGCTATTGATAAAATTCGGTATGCGTATGTCCAGTAACGGTAAGTAATTTTGCAACATGGATGGGACAGTGTAGGGGGATGAAAAGGGAGCAATGAGAGGGGCCAGAAAAATGATTGTACAGTGCAAAGCCTGATACACTATTTTTACATTAGACACAGACCCGTTGAAATAAACTACTTCTGCACAAAGTCTGTTCCTACAAAATTAAGGGCAATCAGTAGAATGGAAATGGGAACAGTGAGTGCAGGCGGAAAATCGAGCGAGAAAAGCATCTCGACGTGCTAGGGGAAAGGGGCCAGAGGCAGGCGGAAAACAATAGAATGTATAAGAGAGAGAGAGAAGACAGACAGACAGAGACAGAGACAGAATGTGTATCTGTGTCGGGGGGAGGGGGTAGGAAGATGTTGGGGGGGGGGGGGGGGGGTTGATTGTAAATCAAAACAATTAATACATGTTTGCCATCACGTGAGTATCGCAAAGAATGTTCATATCCCGGGCAACGCCGGGTGCCCCATAAATATATATATATATTTTTTAATTCATTATTTGTTTATTTATTAAGGCGTTTATTAGGTATCAATTTATGTACGTATTCAATTTGTGACTTTTCAGAGAGAGAAGAGGAGAGAGAGAGAGAGAGTGAACGAATATGAATGCGAATAGTTTTATGTGGTTTAGGCTATTAAGGCCCTTCACAAAACGGACTATGGAGGAATGGGATGGGGAACAGGGTAGGGGTGAGGGCAGGGGAGAAATGGAGTGAGGACGGAAGTACATACACGAAAATCATGTGGAAACAACGTTGTACAATTGGCCTTTACAAACCTTCATCATGACATAGATCCAACATCGTGGTAGTAAATACATTTGTAACTAATCCTTGGACTGTCAATCACACATAGTAATAGTCCACCTCACAACTTTACAACAAAACAGTCACGATGGGTCATAGTGAGGATTTCCTTTCACAACATCTTTGCTCCAGGTAGAAGTGATGTGTTTAACTTCGCCACAAACACGGAGGAGATTGACCAAGTTCTTCCCTCTTTCCTCAATAGTTGCCATTATTTGTGTGTGAATGTTTTGTTGACAAGACTCTGTGTGCTGCTACACATTAGCTTCTTTAGTGAGCTAGGCACTATCTGTGCCTCATGTGCTTGATCTAACATTAGTTTTGTGCTCTGTGTCGGGTAAATGCATCGATTTTGAATCACGTTCGGTTGTATTATTTTCCTCGTCATAGCCTTCAGTATTTTTTACTCTAACAGTCATATGGAAATCTGTTTCTGCTACGCGCTTTTTCTCAGAGTCATCACACACTTTCACTAACTGTGTATTGACGCCACACAGTTTCATGTAAATTTGCTGTTGATTGTTTTGAGTATCATACAAAGACTGGGGAAGAGAGGAAGGCAAATGATGATTATTGTCAGCTACATGGTTATCAGTATAAACAGTTTTTTTCACTGTCAGAATCAGCAGCATAGAACAAACTGGGCAGAGTTGGCAAAAATAAACCAGATGGAGATGAAAAGGCTGCCTTGCCTACCCTTGGCTTCCTCTGTGTTTCACAGTGTTATCCCTGTTTACCTGGAAGGGGCACTTTCTGCGATACACAGCATGGATGCTGTGGTAGTAACGTGACAGGGAATAATCGGTTATAGTATCGAACCTCAGGACAACCACAATGTGGTTTCCTTTGCTTTCAATTTTGAACGGGGATAGCGTCATGTTCTGCAGTGCTGAGTTCAACATACTTTCTAAAGTTGACGGGAGATTCATAGCAGGCATACCAACAGACTTGTGTAGGAAACACCTGAATATTTGAATGAGCTGCTGGTTGGGGAGGAACAAAAGTGAACTTCAAAAGGCATAAACATCTCAAAGTAGAATAGGTGTCTGTTAGCAGTGGGGTAAGACATCCGTCTGAAAAAGGCACGCCTTCAGACGCCCACCCATCCAAAAGCTGCAGGTTCGAATCCAGGCAGAACAAAGAAAAAATGTGAAGAATGAAAACAAAAATGTGAAAAATAGTTAATTAGTTAGTTAGTCAGTCATGTAGTTAGGTAGTAAGTAAGGTAGTTACTCAGTTAGTTAATTAGTTAATCAGTTAGCTAGCTATTTAATTAGTTACTTAGTTATTTAATTAGTTAGTGAGAATTTTTTTTTTCTTTTTTGGGGGTGCTTCAACCAGACTACAAGTAGTAAAGAGCCTCTTTCTGTCTCTAAGTTTGCAATTGTCTAAAAAAAAAAAGAAAAAAAAAGAAAAAATTGTATATGTCCATAACCATAAGAGAAAATAACAAGAGTAAAAGAGAAAGGAATAGAGTGCAAAAAGGAAACAAAGAAACAAAGAAGAGATGGAAATAGGAAGATAAAGAAAGAAATAAGAATGACATGTAAGACAGAGAGGACTGGTGTACCATGAATATATTATGAGAAGATGGTTATAAATTGAGAATGAGAGAACTAACTTACTAACTAATTAAGTAATCAACTAATTATTTTTTTCAGTTACCCACCACGCAGACTTTGGGGTTTGTTTGCCAATTTGTTCATCTCTCTTGGTTTTGTGGTTCTTTTCCTTCCTACCTTCCTTCTGTCCTTCCTTTCTTTCTTCTTTCTTTTTTTTCATCATTTGGTCTAGTGGTATCTATAAATTAGTTCTTTATTGATATACTCATTTACTTAATTATATATATATATACATATATATATATATGAATGGTACTCACATCCTGACGACCGCACAGCGTGAAACAAATTTGTAGATGTTTTTAGAAGCTTGATTTTAACTTGCTTTTAATATAACAAATATATATATATATATATATATATATATATATATACATACATTCACTTATTCATTATCTGTTTATTTATTAAGGCGTATATTAGGTATTCATTTATATACGTATACAATTTGTGACTTTTCAAAGAGAGAGAGAGAGAGAGAGAGGAGAGAGAGAGAGAGAGAGAGAGAGAGAGGACAGAACGAATATGAATGCGAATAGTTTTATGTGGTTTAGGCTATTAAGGCCCTTCACAAAACGGACTATGGAGGAATTTGATGGGGGAACAGGGTAGGGGTGAGGGCAGGGAAGAAATGGAGTGAGGACGGAAGCACATACACGAAAATTATGTGGAAACAACGTTGTACAATTGGCCTTTACAAATCTCCATCATGACATGGATCCAACATCGTGGTATTAAATAGATTTGTACTGTTTGCCAATTTCATTATCTCTTCGTTTTGTGGTTCTTTTCCTTTCTACCTTCATTCTGTCCTTCCTTTCTTTCTTCTTTCTTTTTTTGATCATTTGGTCTAGTGGTATCTATAAATTAGTTATTTATTCATATACTTATTTACTAAATTATATACATATATATATACATATATATATATATATATATATATATATATATTTCATTCATTCATTATTTGTTTATTTATTAAGGCGTTCATTAGGTATTAATTTATGTACGTATTCAATTTGTGACTTTTCAGAGAGAGAGAGAGAGAGAGAGAGAGAGAGAGAGAGAGAGAGAGAGAGAGAGAATATGAATGCGAATAGTTTTATGTGGTTTAGGCTATTAAGGCCCTTCACAAAACGGACTATGGAGGAATGGGATGGGGGAACAGGGTAGGGGGTGAGGGCAGGTGAGAAATGGAGTGAGGACGGAAGCACATACACGAAAATTATGTGGATAGAACGTTGTACAATTGGCCTTTACAAACCTTCATCTTGACATGGATCCGACATCATGGTATTAAATACATTTGTAACTAATCCTTGGACTGTCAATCACACATAGTAATAGTCCACCTCACAACTTTACAACAAAACAGTTACGATGGGTCATAGTGAGGATTTCCTTTCACAACATCTTTGCTCCAGTAGAAGTGATGTGTTTAACTTCGCCACAAACACGGAGGAGATTGACCAAGTTCTTCCCTCTTTCCTCAATAGTTGCCATTATTTGTGTGTGAATGTTTTGTTGACAAGATTCTGTGTGCTGCTGCACATTAGCTTCTTTAGTGAGCTAGGTGCTGTCTGTGCCACATGTGCTTGATCTAACATTAGTTTTGTGCTCTGTGTCGGGTAAATGCACCGATTTTGAATCACGTTCGGTTGCATTATTTTCCTGTTCATAGCCTTCAGTATTTCTTACTCTAACAGTCATATGGAAATCTGTTTCTGCTACGCACTTTTTCTCAGAGTCATCACACACTGTCACTAACTGTATATTGACGCCACACAGTTTCATGTAAATTTGCTGTTGATTGTTTTGAGTGTCATACAAAGACTGGGGAAGAGAGGCAGGCAAATGATTATCATTGTCAGCTACATGGTTATCAGTATAAACAGTTTTTTTCACTGTCAGCATCAGCAGCATAGAACAAACTGGGCAGAGTTGGCAAAAATAAACCAGATGGAGATGAAAAGGCTGCCTTGCCTACCCTTAGCTTCTTCTGTGTTTCACAGTGTTATCCCTGTTTACCTGGAAGGGGCACTTTCTGCGATACACAGCATGGATGCTGTGGTAGTAACGTAACAGGGAATAATCGGTTATAGTATCGAACCTCAGGACAACCACAATGTGGTTTCCTTTGCTTTCAATTTTGAACGGGGATAGCGTCATGTTCTGCAGTGCTGAGTTCAACATACTTTCTAAAGTTGACGGGAGATTCATAGCAGGCATACCAACAGACTTGTGTAGGAAACACCTGAATATTTGAATGAGCTGCTGGTTGGGGAGGAACAAAAGTGAACTTCAAAAGGCATAAACATCTCAAAGTAGAATAGGTGTCTGTTAGCAGTGGGGTAAGACATCCGTCTGAAAAAGGCACGCCTTCAGACGCCCACCCATCCAAAAGCTGCAGGTTCGAATCCAGGCAGAACAAAGAAAAAATGTGAAGAATGAAAACAAAATTGTGAAAAATAGTTAATTAGTTAGTTAGTCAGTCATGTAGTTAGGTAGTAAGTAAGGTAGTTACTCAGTTAGTTAATTAGTTAATCAGTTAGCTAGCTATTTAATTAGTTAGTTAATTAGTTAGTTAGTGAGAATTTTTTTTTCTTTTTTGGGGGTGCTTCAACCAGACTACAAGTAGTAAAGAGCCTCTTTCTGTCTCTAAGTTTGCAATTGTCTTTAAAAAAAAAAAGGAGAAAAAATTGTATATGTCCATAAACATAAAAGAAAATAAAACGAGTAAAAGAGAAAGGAACAGAGTACAAAAAGGAAACAAAGAAACAAAGAAGAGATGGAAATAGGAAGATAAAGAAAGAAATAAGAACGACATGTAAGACAGAGAGGACTGATGTACCATGAATATATTATGAGAAGATGGTTATAAATTGAGAATGAGAGAACTAACTTACTAACTAATTAAGTAATCAACTAATTATTTTTTTCAGTTACCCACCACGCAGACTTTGGGGTTTGTTTACCAATTTGTTCATCTCTCTTGGTTTTGTGGTTCTTTTCCTTCCTACCTTCCTTCTGTCCTTCCTATCTTTCTTCTTTCTTTTTTTTCATCATTTGGTTTAGTGGTATCTATAAATTAGTTCTTTATTGATATACTCATTTACTTAATTATAATATATATATATATATATATATAATACATAAATGGCAAATTCTGTCTGTGATGTGTGTGTGTGTGTGTGTGTGTGTGTGTGTGTGTGTGTGTGTGTGTGTGTGTGTGTGTGTCTACGCTATAGACTCAAAAACGGCTCAACCGATTGTCATGAAATTTGGCAGGTACGTCCGTTGTGACTCGAGGATGGTTTTGGGCTAATCTCAAAAAAAATAAAACCGTTTAAAAACCGTTAAAAAGCTGTTATAACGGTTTCAAAGTCATCTTTTTCCTCTGCTTTTGTTCAACTAGCCGTTGTTACATTGCACAGGTACAGGACTACTTCTCTAAAATTAGAACCGTTATTTGGCAGTTAAAAAACCTTATTTATAACAGTTAAAAACCGTTAAAAACACCAAACCCTATAAAAGAAACTGTTTAAAACCCGATCTTCTTGAAATTTAGCAGGTACGTCTGTTGTGACCTGAGGATGGTTTGGGGCTAATCTCTAAAAAAATAAAACCGTTAAAAACCGTTAAAAAAAAACTGTTATAACGGTTTCAAAGACATCTTTTTCCTCTGCTTTTCATCAAATGGCCATTGTGACATTGCACAGATACGGGGCTACTTCTCGAAAATTAGAACCGTTATTTGGCAGTTAAGAAACGTTATTTATAACAGTTAAAAACCGTTAAAAACACCAAACCCTATGAAAACTGTTTAAAACCCGATCTTCTGAGGTTGGCGGCCATGAGAGTTATAGGATCGCCACCAAACTTGACATAAGCCTACAGGAACATCCAGCGGGTAATATAGGGTCATTAGATAGTCATTATGACCATTACATTTGACCGTTAAAAACCGTTATTTTCAAAATTTAGGCTGTTCTTGATGAAATTCAGTATACATGTGCAGTTTTAAATGCCGAAAAATGATATGGAACTTTTACGAACCGAAATTTACAATTGACCGTTAAAAACCGTTATTTTATAAATTTAGAGTATTCTGGAAGAAATTCGATATACATGTGCAGCTTTGAACGCTAAACAATGATATACAATTTTCAAGATCCGAAACTTAACATTGACCGTTAAAAACCGTTATTTTCTGAATTTCTAAATTTTCACCCTTCTTGATAACATTCCGTATGCACGTACAGTTTTAAGCACTGAACAATGTTATGCAAATTTTACGAACCAAAACTTAACACTGACCGTTAAAAACCGTTATTTTCTAAATTTACACCGCTATTGATAAAATTCGGTATGCGTGTGTCCAGTAACGGTAAGTCATTTTGCAACATGGATGGTTTAGCAGGTACGTCTGTTGTGACCCGAGGATGGTTTGGGGCTAATCTCTAAAAAAAATAAAACCGTTAAAAACCGTTAAAAAAAACTGTTATAACGGTTTCAAAGACATCTTTTTCCTCTGCTTTTCATCAAATGGCCGTTGTGACATTGCACAGGTACAGGACTACTTCTCGAAAATTAGAACCGTTATTTGGCTGTTAAGAAACATTATTTATAACAGTTAAAAACCGTTTAAAACACCAAACCCTATAAAAACTGTTTAAAACCCGATCTTCTGAGGTTGGAGGCCACGACAGTCATCGGATCGCCACCAAACTTGACATAAGCCTACAGGAACATCCCGCGGGTAACATAGGGTCATTAGATGGTCATTATGACCATTAAATTTGACCGTTAAAAACCGTTATTTTCAAAATTTAGGCTGTTCTTGATGAAATTCGGTATACATGTGCAGTTTTATATGCCGAAAAATGATATACAACTTTTACGAACCGAAATTTAAAACTGACCGTTAAAAACCGTTATTTTATAAATTTAGAGTATTCTTGAAGAAATTCAATATACATGTGCAGTTTTGAACGCTAAACAATGATATACAATTTTCAAGATCCGAAACTTAACATTGACCGTTAAAAACCGTTATTTTCTGAATTTCTAAATTTTCACCGTTCTTGATAACATTCCGTATGCACGTACAGTTTTAAGCGCTGAACAATGTATTTTACGAACCAAAACTTAACATTGACCGTTAAAAACCGTTATTTTCTAAATTTACACCGCTATTGATAAAATTCGGTATGCGTATGTCCAGTAACGGTAAGTAATTTTGCAACATGGATGGGACAGTGTAGGGGGATGAAAAGGGAGCAATGAGAGGGGCCAGAAAAATGATTGTACAGTGCAAAGCCTGATACACTATTTTTACATTAGACACAGACCCGTTGAAATAAACTACTTCTGCACAAAGTCTGTTCCTACAAAATTAAGGGCAATCAGTAGAATGGAAATGGGAACAGTGAGTGCAGGCGGAAAATCGAGCGAGAAAAGCATCTCGACGTGCTAGGGGAAAGGGGCCAGAGGCAGGCGGAAAACAATAGAATGTATAAGAGAGAGAGAGAGACAGACAGACAGAGACAGAGACAGAATGTGTATCTGTGTCGGGGGGAGGGGTGGGAAGATGTTGGGGGGGGGGGGGGTTGATTGTAAATCAAAACAATTAATACATGTTTGCCATCACGTGAGTATCGCAAAGAATGTTCATATCCCGGGCAACGCCGGGTGCCCCATAAATATATATATATATTTTTAAATTCATTATTTGTTTATTTATTAAGGCGTTTATTAGGTATCAATTTATGTACGTATTCAATTTGTGAATTTTCAGAGAGGAGAGAAGAGAGAGAGAGAGAGAGAGAAGAACGAACGAACGAACGAACGAATCTTTTTTAATGAGGGAAAAAGCGGAATAAGCACAAAATGGCTTTTTTTACATCCGGCCCTCAACAAAGGGAAATACATATAAAATGCAATAATAACATCAGCAAAACTAATCTAGAATTAAAGTAAACATACATAAACGCTATAAATAGACAGAGGAAATGGTTAACACAAAAGAACAGACGACAATCAATGCCTGGAAGAGAGAGGGAGAGAGAGGAGAGAGAGAGAGAGAGAGAGAGAGAGAGAGAGAGAGAGAGACAGACAGACAGACAGAAGACAGACAGACAGAGAGAGAGAGAGAGAAGAGGAGAGAGAGAGAGAGAGAGAGAGACAGAGAGACAGAGACAGAGAGAGAAACAGATGGGAGGGGAGGGGTCATCATATATAGTTCATGAAAAAATGGTTATTGGAAGATAGATAAATATATATACAATAAACATTATCACAACAATAAAATTATAACACATTTCTGGAAAAAGAAAAAAAAATCATTGAACAGGCACCCCAACCTGTAAGCAAAGACAAAAATTTACACTTGACAAGCAGCACCTTTGGAACAATAGATGAAAGAGACCAGTACAGAGAGAGAGAGAAGACAGACAGACAGACAGACAGAGGGAGAGAGAGAGTGAGAGAGACAGAAGAGAGAGAGAGAGTTTAAGAGCATGAATTGGAAAATTCAGACATTAGCTGGGTATGAAGTGCCCTTTTAAAGCTATATATGCTGGCATGAACATCAAGAGAGGGTGAAATGCGGTTCCACAAGAAGCCGCCAGAGTAGTGAAGACTGGTTTTAAACATATCTATTCTTGGACGGGGTATTACAATTTTATAAAAATGGCGATTTTCATTCAATCTAAATTTCTCTGTAATTGAAGGGGGAGCACGACCCGAAAGAGAGAGAGAGAGAGAGAAGGAGAACGAATATGAATGCGAATAGTTTTATGTGGTTTAGGCTATTAAGGCCCTTCACAAAACGGACTATGGAGGAATGGGATGGGGAACAGGGTAGGGGTGAGGGCAGGGGAGAAATGGAGTGAGGACGGAAGTACATACACGAAAATCATGTGGAAACAACGTTGTACAATTGGCCTTTACAAACCTTCATCATGACATGGATCCAACATCGTGGTAGTAAATACATTTGTAACTAATCCTTGGACTGTCAATCACACATAGTAATAGTCCACCTCACAACTTTACAACAAAACAGTCACGATGGGTCATAGTGAGGATTTCCTTTCACAACATCTTTGCTCCAGGTAGAAGTGATGTGTTTAACTTCGCCACAAACACGGAGGAGATTGACCAAGTTCTTCCCTCTTTCCTCAATAGTTGCCATTATTTGTGTGTGAATGTTTTGTTGACAAGACTGTGTGCTGCTGCACATTAGCTTTTTTAGTGAGCTAGGCACTATCTGTGCCTCATGTGCTTGATCTAACATTAGTTTTGTGCTCTGTGTCGGGTAAATGCATCGATTTTGAATCACGTTCGGTTGTATTATTTTCCTCGTCATAGCCTTCAGTATTTTTTACTCTAACAGTCATATGGAAATCTGTTTCTGCTACGCGCTTTTTCTCAGAGTCATCACACACTGTCACTAACTGTGTATTGACGCCACACAGTTTCATGTAAATTTGCTGTTGATTGTTTTGAGTATCATACAAAGACTGGGGAAGAGAGGAAGGCAAATGATTATCATTGTCAGCTACATGGTTATCAGTATAAACAGTTTTTTTCACTGTCAGAATCAGCAGCATAGAACAAACTGGGCAGAGTTGGCAAAAATAAACCAGATGGAGATGAAAGGGCTGCCTTGCCTACCCTTGGCTTCCTCTGTGTTTCACAGTGTTATCCCTGTTTACCTGGAAGGGGCACTTTCTGCGATACACAGCATGGATGCTGTGGTAGTAACGTGACAGGGAATAATCGGTTATAGTATTGAACCTCAGGACAACCACAATGTGGTTTCCTTTGCTTTCAATTTTGAACGGGAATAGCGTCATGTTCTGCAGTGCTGAGTTCAACATACTTTCTAAAGTTGACGGGAGATTCATAGCAGGCATACCAACAGACTTGTGTAGGAAACACCTGAATATTTGAATGAGCTGCTGGTTGGGGAGGAACAAAAGTGAACTTCAAAAGGCATAAACATCTCAAAGTAGAATAGGTGTCTGTTAGCAGTGGGGTAAGACATCCGTCTGAAAAAGGCACGCCTTCAGACGCCCACCCATCCAAAAGCTGCAGGTTCGAATCCAGTCAGAACAAAGAAAAAATGTGAAGAATGAAAAAAAAAATGTGAAGAATAGTTAATTAGTTAGTTAGTCAGTCATGTAGTTAGGTAGTAAGTAAGGTAGTTACTCAGTTAGTTAATTAGTTAATCAGTTAGCTAGCTATTTAATTAGTTACTTAGTTATTTAATTAGTTAGTTAGTGAGATTTTTTTTTCTTTTTTGGGGGTGCTTCAACCAGACTACAAGTAGTAAAGAGCCTCTTTCTGTCTCTAAGTTTGCAATTGT
>JAMYXO010000174.1:0-32500 GCA_033310375.1 Conus canariensis | reverse complement strand
AGGACCAATATTGCCTTTTAGCTTGAGCTATTACCATGTTACGGTAGTGATTCGCTCTGCTCTATTAAATTCTCTGGTGTTTTGTCTTTTAAATATATTTTAAACAAACATTGTTTGTTATTAACGGCTTAGTCACAAGCAGGTGTCCACCAGATATTTTCCCGAGTGTTTGTTTGACTTACCTGGACGAAATTTTGGAATGGCTACATCTGCAACACTAAGGATAGCATCAGTAAAATACGAATATAACTGATCAATGCTATCAATATTAATATCAACAGTGTTGTATGTAGCAAGTTTGTTTTTGAAAGCTTCCCAGTCAGCTGATTTAAAATTATGTTTTGGGATTATGTCTTCTTGAAATTCACAAGAATCAGTTATTTTATTAAAAGTTACATTTATTGGGAGGTGGTCGCTTCCTAGAGTATCGTCAAAGGTAGACCAGCTACATTCAGAGGCTAATGCAGGAGATATCAAAGATAAATCTATTGCTGATGCCCTGCGAGTTGGAATATCTGGAATTCTAGTTATGCTGCCATCATTAAGCAAATATAAACATGAATTAACAGTATTTTCTACAAATCGGTTACTAGTTACTGATATGCAATTCTTGTCCCAAAACGGCGAATGGGCGTTAAAGGCTCCTGCTATTGACCAGTTTCGTTGTCTGGTAGAGTGTGTAAGCATTCTGTATTAAATTCATTTGGTCCTTTGGGAAGATATGTAGAGACTATGTTTATCATAAAATCTTCCCTTAGTTTAGTTCGAGCCGCACACGAATGTAAAGTTGGAATATTGTTTGGAGCAGGGGACGGGTATACTTTATAATCTGTTCCTTCTTTGATATATATAGCTGCATTGATTTTAGTAACAGCATCTACTTGTTCATGAACTGGTGTATAAATAACCTAATAATTTAGGCAGTTTGTTTCTTTTCACATTCAAAGATTGTAAAATAAGAGCTTTGTAGGAGTTATTCGCAAGATGTTGAACTAAATAAGGCAGATTTGTGGAAACAGACCTAATGTTCCACTGCATAAACTTCATAACTTGAAGATGTTTAGGTGGCATCATGTAAAGGATGGGAAAACGCAATTAACGAACGTAAGTAAATTAAAACAAAAATATAATGAAAGGAAATCTTAAACACGCTCTAATAACACAAAGATTGTCACAACAATGCTAAAACAATACGCCTACGTTAGCTTGTCAGAAAATATGACAAAAATAGAAACAAACGATTAGTCCTATATAGGCATACAAGGGTTACTTAAAATATTTCACTCGTCTATAACTGATTAACAGAATCTACAATATTGTGAATTACGATGTTGAACAGTCATTATTGGCGAAGTGAACGTGGATTACTCAGCAGTCCTAAGTTTGCAGGTGGAACAAAAATTGACGTCAGGAGAAAAGGTCCCAGTCGCTCAGGGCAAGGTGAGGATTGAACCAGTCACGATGTGAAGGTCCGGAGTAGGTATGGGGGTGGTAGAACCTTGCAGAGCGTGATGGCTTCCTCGGTGTTTCCCAGAGGAGGTTACGAAGATGACACCTGATGTCACTGGCGAGGATGCTGGTCCCTCTGGAGTTTGGGTGGATGGCGTCCCTCAGGTTGTACCGCTTGATGTTGTCATTCCTGACGAAGGAGATGTTGGGCACTTCTTGTAGCTATGAAGTGACCATTGCGTTGTACAGCTGCCTCTTCACTTCTAGACTGGAATCTTTTACGGCGGTGGAGTTACTAACAACAAACGTTATTGTAGGGTGTCTTTTGGCCATGCCTTTCACAGCAGAGGTAAGGTTATTGCATGCTTCTTTGGCGTCTTTGGCTTTAAGATCATTGATTCCACAGTGGATAACAACAGCATATGGCTTGTCAAGAGAAGAGCAGGCAGTTTTCAGTGTGTTTTGGGTGTCTGACAGAGTGTAGGTTCTTTCTTTGCAGGCTTTGAAATCATAGGATTTACCTAGTCTGTTTAGCTGTACGTGATTCAGCACAGAGTCATGCAGAATGAGCACTTTTGGTAGATCTGATTCCTTTCTTTCTTTCTTGTTCTTCTTGGAATACGCCGAGTACGACTTTTTGCGATTTGCGTCATCCGAATTGGCCTACCTTTCTTCTTCGGATCCGCCTGTGCGTATGGTTGCGTTGCACCAGGTGGTGGAGGCGTTCTAGCTACCTCCGCGAAAGAACTATTGTACTTCCATCTTCAGTCTGTGTTGACTGGGTTACAGTAGACCGGTGCTCTATTTTGGCGTTCTGCACTGACTCTTGATATTGAAGCACAGTCTTTTCCAAGGATGATACCCGATCGCAAATGGTCAAAATCACTTGCTTCAAATCTGGATCTGCACTTTTTACAGAATCGGGCGTCTCTGAGCTGGTAACGTAGTGTTGATCGCTGATCGGAAATATTGCGTCTGAAGTCTTGGCGGTACGTTGGTCAGTTGATGGTGCAGATTGTTCGGTCCGGACTCCCCTACTCGCTGCAGATGTTGTCAGTGCTCGTCCAGCTGCCCTAACATTTCGTGCAGTCACACTGGTCAGACTTGTAGCTGATCGCGTATATCCACTTCTTGTCTTCATCCCGGGACCTTCTGATGCGACAACTTTTGCCAGAGAAAAATTGAAGCTGAGTGTCTCCACAATTTTGAATCTCCTTCCCCCCATCATCATCATTACACCAACATTATAATCCTGAGATCAGTACAGTATTGATTGGAAGGAGGGGGAGGGGGAGGGTGCAGTGGGAAGGGGGAGGGGGGTAGATGGGGATGGAGACGGGGAATGGGTTGAGGAGGGTACCTTAAAGATGGACTGGCTGGAGTGAGGAGAGGGGGAGCGGTCAGGATGATTACTGTTTTACTGTATCTGCCAGCAAGGGCATCGATTTTCAGTTCCGCCTGCAAGCCTCGTTCAGGGTTCTGATTGCTGATGGCAGGAAATAATGTTTATATCTGGATGTCCTGCATCTCATGGACAGCAGTCGACCAGCGTTACGACTGGAAGCACAGATGGTTGTAGAGGAGGATGGACTGGATCACCGACTTGTAGAACAAGTTCAGGATGGGGCTGTTGACCCTGAACTGTGGGAGCTTCCGCAGAAAGAAAAGACGCTGGTTGGCCTTCTTGCAGCACATGTCGATGTTAGGGGTCCACTCCAACTTGTCAATGACTGTGCCGAAGTACTTGTAGGTGCCCAAAATGCGCACTTCCTCTTCCTTGATGACAAGTGGGTGGGTGCTGTTTGGGTTCCTGTAGAAGTCGATGACCATCTCCTCTGTCTTGGTGACATTGAGCTGAAGGAAGTTCCTGTCGCACCAGTCCACCAACTTTGCGACTGCCTCTCGGTACTTGGTTTCATCAGAATCGTGCATCAGCCCTGTAAGTGACGTGTCATCTGCGAACTTGATTTGCAGATTGCATGCCTACCTGGTGCGACAGTCAGCTGTGTAGATGGTGAATAGGGCAGGCGACAGAACACATCCCTGTGGGGCTCCTGCATTGGTCAACAGGACATCGGAGACAACCCGGCCAACTACGACTTGCTGTGGTCTGTCAGTCAGGAAGCTGAAGATCCATTTGATGATATCTGGGTTAACAGCCATGGCCAGTAGTTTCCCGACGAGGAGAAGAGGCTGAATGGTGTTGAAGGCACTTGAAAAGTCTACAGACAGAACTCTGGCGAACGTTCCTAACCTATCAAGGTGCTGGTGGAGGTGGTGCAGCATTGTCAGGATGGCATCTTCTATGCTACTACCTCTGGTGTAGGCGAACCGCAGTGGATTTTGATGGTCTTCGGTCTCTCCCCTGAGATGCTTGAGGACAATTTTCTCAGCACATTTCATGGGGAGTGACGTTAGCGCCACTGGTCTGTAGTCGTTGAGCTGACTGACCACTTTCTTCTTTGGCACAGGAATGATTGTAGATGACCTCCATAATCGCGAAATATGGCCTTCCTTAAATTATTGCTGGAACAGCTCTTTGAAAACATGGGCCAAGGAGTTGCTGCAGGTTTTTATAGTCCTACAGCTGATGCTATCCGGACCAGGGGCACTTCTGACATTCAGCTTCCTGAACAGTCTGCGGACTTCCTCTTCACTGATGGTCACTGGGGATCCAAGGAGCTGGGGCACCGTGTCCATGGCCCGCTGCTGCTCAAGGCTGAAGTCCCGCTGGTCAAAACGTGTGTAGAACACATTCAGTACATTGGCCAATCTCCTCTCATCATCTGCTCTCAGTTCAGCTTTCTTGGGCCTGTACCCTTTTATGGCAGAGATGTTCTGCCAGCATTTCCTGGAGTCACCTTGCCTGAAGTTGTCTTCGAGTTTTGCAGAGTACTTCTCCTCCCTGATCCTCTTGTCGATTTCTTCTGGGTGAGTTGCATATTCCTGGTGTCCTTTTCTTTCAGAGCTGACTGTCTCTCTTTCAGCAGCTCTTTCAGGTCCTTGGTGATCCAGGGCTTGGAGTTGGGTACAGCTTGATCTCCATTGTCTGTAGTACCATGCCCACGCAACAGTTGGTGTAGCTGGAGATCACGTCAGTTGTCTTGTCTAGTGGGCTCTCATCGTCCAGAAACACCCCAGTCTGTTTATTCAAAACAGGCGTGTGTGTGTGTGTGTGTGTGCGTGCGTGCGTGCGTGCGTGCGTGCGTGCGTGCGTGCGTGCGTGCGTGTGTGTGTGTGTGTGTGTGTGTGTGTGTGTGTGCATGCATGCGTACGTAGCTGCGTATATTTGTGCCTGTCAGTACGTTGGAACGTACCACTATAATTCTTTTGTAGTTATTTCCCTTTCTGTGGCCCAACTCATATCTGCAGGACTCTCATCCACAGTGTGATTTGAAGCTGCCCTGATGTTAAAACAGCAAAATAGCAACAACAACAAATTTAGGAAAAAAAAGGTACTGGCAAGAATCTATATTCTCTTCCCTTTAATTCAGTTCACGTGTAGAAACACTACTTTATACAGCAATGGAAGGAATTTGAAGTTATGAATGGAAAAAAAAACTGCTTCTCCTGTTTGAAAATGTTCAACATTTTTTTTTCGATAGAAAGTGTTTTCAATTGTAATGAATTCGCTGACTGATCATGCATTCCCGTTAGATCAACTCCAAGCATTAGTGGCATTGTCGCTGGGCCATATATTTCACCCTTTTACTACGTGTGCTTAAAATGAACCCTGTAGTGTTTGTGCAGTTTTTGCTGACAGAGCGCGCAAAAAAGGAGGAAAAAATAATTGATAGTGAGATGACTGCAGGCGGAAACTGACACAAACCTAACAGAGAAAGAACTGTTCCGTACGTTGGACAAGATGAAAAAAGGTAGGGGCAACAAAAGACAAAACAAAACACGACGCGTTTCGAGACTTCTTTGGCCTTCTTCTTCAGGCAAGATTAACCAACATTTGGGACAATTCGAAACGAAGAACAAGCAATCAGTCAATTCTCTTCTTGTAACTACTGGGCGCAAAATGAATCCATTCAAGTCAGTTCACGCGTAGAAATATTAGTTTTGACAGCCAAGGGAAGGAATTAGATGATCTAATTCCAAATAATTACTTCCCTTGTCTGAAAACGGTCAGCATTTGTTTGAATTTTTTTTTTTTTTTTTCAATGAATTCGCTGATTGGGCGCAAAAGAAATCTATCAAAACATTAGTTTGTATTGCCAAGGGAATGAACTAGAAATTCTGAATCGAAAGAGTTAAAATTTCACATTTGTTGAATTTTGGTCGGTCTGTGATTGATATTTGATTCACACACACACACGCACGCACGCACGCACACACACTGAGTGACTGAAACCAATTTATTGTCAGATTAACTCAAGGTTGTACTGACATTTAAGAAAACATGAACAGAATATCAACGTTTTTCATTCAAAGCAAAAGAAGCATAATTAACACACAAAAATACGTACACACACACTCACGCACGCGCGCGCACGCGCGCGTACTCACGCACATACACACACACACATACGCGCGCGCGTGCGCGCGCACACACGCACACGCACAAACACACGCACTTACATAAATACACAGATACACACATCTCAATACGAACACACCCATACCCTCACATACACTCAAACTTACACACTCACGCACATAGACATACACACGCCCACACACACACGCGCGCCCGCACACACACACGCACACGCATACACACTCATACTCGAGCACTCGTACACACATGCATTCACTCTCACAAAAACGCGCTTACACGCACACATATCCGCGCGCACGCACATGCACACCCACGCTCTCTCTCTCTCTCTCTCTCTCTCTCTCTCTCTCTCTCTCTCTCACACACACACACACACACACACCACACACACACACACACACATGCACACACACACAGAGAAAAAAAATTAATAAAAAAAGAATTCTGCCCATTATATACAATCTTGTACCCCTTTGCACCTTTGCCACCATCTCTCTCTCCCTCTTCAAACATCAAAGGGGGGTCATGAGATTTGACACGAAGCGACAGGGCGCTATTAATTTCAGCTGCGGCAGTTGTTTGCTATTTTCCTGTGACAATGCCAGTTACTGGACTTCCAGCGACTGCGGAGTCAACGCTAAACGCCCTGCTGACTGTAAACTGTGTTTCAAGCTGGAAAATTACTGGAGAAGGCAGCAACACAGTGGTCGCTCTGCGACTGAAGCCGGTCCGCCCAGTGTCAACAACAATGGCAGATCCTGTGCTGAACCGGAGAACGCAAGTTCATTACTACAGGAAGGGAAGAAGCCCCCCGCCCCCCCCCCCCCCTCCCCCCAGCCAGATGCGACGGGATCAAGAGAGATCGAAGCAGCAGAACAGACGACATGAACAGGTTGGTGCTGGTCTCGGTACCACTTGTGCCGCGAATGAACTGGCCGTACCTAACACCGAATTGGATGAACACAGTACACAGCACAGGAGGAACACATCAAGCCGATTCAAGATGATGATGACACGTCGCATATTCAGGTTACGCTTCGGTGTTTGCATTCCGATCTGTCGGAGTTTAACAGCAGGGGAGAGAACTATAAAATAGGCATTCTGGCTCACCCACCTCCGCCAGCTCCAACCGGCTAAAGCCGGTTTCGCTGTTGCTCCGCCGGCTTACCCAGAATGCCTATTTTATAGTTCTCTCAAACATACATAATGTGTAGGATTATCTGTTTTATAGTTCTCTGTCACTGGACCGTTAAGAAGTAAACAAACAAAACAATGGGGACTTGGTTAACCATGCCTTTATTCTTAGGAGGGCTATTTGTTAACCAAGTTGGGATTTCATTCTATTGTGAGGAATGACTGGCTATTGAAAGCTATCTGAAAAGGGGTGGGATGTGTGTTCACACAAGCGTAGAATCGTGGCACGTTGTTGAAGATTATTCTAAGCAGCCACCAAGTGCACTTATTAAAAGCTTGATTCAACAAACAAGACAATTGTATAAAGTACACCCGGCGGCCGCCTGAATAGGACGTGACAAAGCATGGAGTAGACTTCAATGAAAGGTAGTCCAACAGTAGAAAACCTTTTCATACGTTTCCAGAAACAAGCCAGCTCCGAAATTCTCAAGAATTCTAGGATTCTAAAAATAGTACCGTTCACGCGTGAACGGTAGGTCTTCCAGACAAGCCAGCTCCGACAGATAGGATTCTAAAAATAGTACTGTTCACGCGTGAACGGTCTCAGCAATCGAGATATCACCCTCAGTTTACGGGAATAGGAAGGTGAGATTCCAATATGTTGTCTCAACCAATCTTCCCATTTTTGTCTTGAGTAATCTAGCAATTCTTGATGAACGGTTTGTGATTCAAGAAGTTCTATCTCTAATTCAGAAGAGATACTGTCTTGCGACATAACACAACACTTTCTAACTGAAAACACGACTGCACTGCACACCCGCAAATGACAAGACAGCTAGGTTCAGTTGCTAACAACACAAGTGCTGGGCGGAAATGTCGTCACTGTTACTAATCAGCTGATTCTATCTAGTCTTGTGATTGGGGGAAGGTAAGAAACATGTTTTGATATGTTTGGAAATTTAGCCGCCTAAATTTATACAATGACGTCTAACGCCTGTACTAAACGACGCCGGTGGGGAATTTAGCCGTCTAAATTTATACAATGCCGCGTGGCGGCCTGCAGTAAACGACGCCCCGACTCCGTTATGTGTAACTCGACACGAACCAGGAAACAGTGCGACGCTTCGACTTGGCAATTATGCAGTTGGGTAAGCCGTGGCCAGACATGTCTGACCTAGAGTACTACATAAAGGCAGAAGGGAGTTGTCTCCCCGGAAAAGAATGTAACAATTAATTGTGAAAAAAAATCGTCATTAAGTCGTTCTAGGTTCTTATTCAAGTCGGCATCACGTTCTTATTCAAGTTCTTATTTAAGTTCTTAACAAGTTTTTATTCAAGTTCTTAACAAGTCAACATCAAGTTTTTAACAAGTCATCATCAAGTTCTTAACAAGTTCTTATTCAAGTACTTATTCAAGTACTTATTCAAGTTCTTAACAAGTCGTCATCAAGTCGTCATTAAGTTCTTATCAAGTCGTCATTAAGTTCTTATCAAGTCGTCATCAAGTTCTTATCAAGTTCTTATTTAAGTTTTTATCAAGTCGTCATCAAGTCGTTATCAAGTTCTTATTCAAGTCACTTATAATTATTTATTAAGTTCTTGAAATATTACTGCATATCAAATGGATCAAAATGATCTTTTGTTGTTGGCGGTTCTGGTATTCTTTTTTGTTCAGATTTTGTATTTAGTGGCTGTGATTTTTTGGGCTGCTTTGGTTTTTGCTGTCTTTCTTTATATGTTTTATAAACGTAATAACCACCCCCACCAACAGCAATGACGCCAAAAATGCTAACTCTTTTAATCCAAATAATCCATGTCGACTTTGGTGTTGTAGGTCTTGAATCAACTTGTGTATTTACAGCTGGCATTGAAACAACTGTTGGCGTTGGCGGTGTTATGTTTTCATTATGAGTTATATTCTGTGATTGCAACATTAATTTTTTTTGTTTGTTCCACTCTGCTAATTTTTTTCCTGCTGCAACACGCCCAGGATGAGGAGGCTTTTTACTGGTCACTTTCTCCATCAATGTTTTCTGCTGATTTTCTGGCTCGGTCATTTTGAAGGGAAACAAAATCTATATGATTAAAAGTAATTAATCCCATGATTAATGGCGACAATAATGTTCCAAATCTGTAATATAGATCACATCCTAGAGACTCTAATGACTTTGTTAAAACTGGATCCTGCGTTAAATCATACATAAAATCTTGTTCAGAATCAATGGGAGCAAATCTACTAACTAGTTTAGTGTACAAACTAAGAACCGTTTGCCCAACACTTTTTACCATTCTTGACCCCAGTTGCGCTTCATACCTGTTGTGATACTTTACAATGTCTTGCGTTGACATCTGTTGAATCTGTTCTATGCTGAATTCATTTCCGAGGTACTGTTTTGTTTTTCCACACGCCGCCAAAGAATACAGCCTTTCCTTTTGACGCATAATAGCTTGGTCATCAACTTGATCATTTGTAAGTTCAGGAAGTAAATCATCGCAGTTCATGTTTTATTAATGAATAAATATTATTTTATTTTTTAAAAATGAGCACCGAAAAAACTATTACTAACCTTGTATACCATTCTGCTGTTATTGGAGGCCTAAGTGTAGGATACACAATGCTTGGTAAAAGCCTGTTAAAAATAAAACCAGCAGATCTTGGCAAACTAGACTTTGAAGACTCAGCAAAGCTGATTGCTGTTATTACAGCTTCATTTGCTACGAAAGATTTTCTAGTTAAGCAAGGAATAATTCCAGACAGTATCAATATGTAAAATTAAAAAAATACATTTATAAAAATGGCTTCACTCGTAATGATGATTGGTGGCGCTGTGGTTAATGCGCTTGCTTTTAGCGGAAGTAATTATGCATTTAGTAAACTACGGGATGACGGCGAGAGAAAAAGACATAACAAAGCTATGGAGCAACTAGCCGCAGCACAAGACACCTATGAAAAGCAAAGAATGGAGCAGTTAGATTTTATTAACGATGAACTGAAAAAACAGGGACATGCAGCTTACACATTTAAAGATGTTGATCAAGCAATAAAAGAATATTATCTTGTAACAGGCAAGCCAATCGAGACATTGCCTCCACCAAAATTCAGCGATTTTTATCAACCATCAGAAAAACAAAAGATGCAAGAAATATTGTTTATTGCCTTTGGCATGACCGTTGTGTATTTTGTTGCACATAATATTGGCTGAATAAAAAATGAACAAGATCTATTATTCGCCAAAAGGATATTGGAAGGGAATAACAGCAATTAAAAAGCTAAGCCAAGCAGCTGGAGTCAGTGAACAAACAGCAAAAGAATGGTTATCTAAACAAGCGATTTGGCAAATTTATCTACCAGCGCCTAAACGAATACAAAGACCACACTTTGTGAATATAACTCCAAACGACACCCATCAAATGGATCTTCTATATTTACCCCATGATACGATTAGACGAAAAAGATTTAAGTACGCACTTACAGTCATTGACATAGCTTCAAGATACAAAGATGCGGAACCATTAACACAAAAGAGTGCTTCTGCTGTAGCTATCGCTATACAACTGATATATCAACGAGGCCCATTAACTTATCCTCGCATGATTCAAGTCGATGATGGGAAAGAATTTAAAGGACAAGTGAATCAATTATTGTTAAAACATAGAGTTACCATTAAAAGAGGCATTCCGGGTGTTCACAGATCACAGGGTTTGGTTGAAAACTTTAACAAACAGTTATCTGAAAGGCTTTTCTCCTACCAGTATCACAGAGAGCTGATTGACAATTCTCGCAACACAGAATGGGTTAGAAGACTGCCCTCAGTTTTGCGCGCAATGAATAATGAAGAATTTAAAGGTCTAAAACCAGTACAAGCAATCAGAAAACAAACAATAAATGTTGTTGAAGGAGAGTCTTCATCAAGCAAACTATTACCATTTGGTTTGAAAGTAAGGTACCTTTATTTACCGGGAGAAGCAGAAGGGGACACCCGCATCAGGGCAACCGATCCAGTTTGGAGTGTCGACTCATATGAAATAAAAAGAATTGTAAAGATGAATCCGCCCGTGTATTATTTACGAGAAACTGACACAACAAAACGACCAGCCCCTCAAAGATCTTTTGTGAAAGAAGAACTGCAAATAATCCCGCCAGACACAGTTCCGCTTAATTAATTTACGTAAATATATTTGAGTTTAAAATGGAAGCTCAAAAGGAAGAAATCTTACATGAAACTAAAATGATGATAAAAAAAGAGACCTTAAAATTAATACAAGAATCATATGATACGTGTTCAGCTATTAAGGAAACAATTAAGTGGATTCATCGGTACACGGCAACGCATCCTGATCGCCTACGATCCCAAATTTTGATTATCAGAATAACGGATAAAGAATATCTTAAAAAAATAAAAAAAATTCGTGCACATCAAGCAAACATGAGAAAAATTTTGTCTGAATTGGATATTGATATGATTGAGCTTCTAGATAAATTTGAGGAAAAATATAAACCCGCGGAAGGTATGTAATTATGCTGTTTTCCAATGCCCGATTGCATATGAAAACTCTGGATTAACAAACACACGTTTTGTGTTTGTTCTATCTAATGACTTCTTTGTTACAACAGTTGTGTTGATCTCATGTAGATTAGATCGTAGTTTTACGTTGTCATGATGAAAAGTCTTATTGTCAAACAATGCTTTTTTATAGTTGTCATGGGATATGCTTGATTGCACAACACTACGAGATATTCCCTTTGCTTTTTTAACAACTTTTTTTTGGCTTGAAAGACTGTACATTTTCGACCTCAAACCAACAAACTCCTTGATCACACCTCCAGATAATTCATCCTTCATCTTACCTAAAACCTTCTTGTTAATATCTGAATGCAAAGGCGAATCTTTAGGATAATCAGATGTGTCGTACCATCCCGCATGCCCTTTAGCTACTTCTAATTCCATGTCTTTATAGATATCTTCAGTAGGGATATCTATAACAAAGGAATCTGTATCTGTGTACAGAACTCTGGACTCTGGATACAAGGGCTTAAAGTAGTCATAAAGAAATTCTAACATCAAAAGCTTCGACAGCTCTAAAACAGTAAACCCAATAAAAACGGGCTTATCCAATTTGACTTTCTTTTTTTTCATCATTATGCCAAAAAGCTGATCATGAAATCTTCTGAAGTCCTGATAATTAGGTTTAGAAGTTAGCTTAATTGCATCGTTCTCTCTGGTGACCAATCTAACATCTTTACGCTTGTGCGGATTCTCCATAGTCTTTCCAAAACAGCTGTTGTTCATCAACTTGAAAAAGTCTTTTTCTGAAGCATCTGTGGATTTAGTTCTGAGATCAGTGTTCTTCATTATGTATGGTTTCATGAACTGTTCTTGATCAAAAGCAATTATACGATGAACAGCTGTCAACTTCAAACCATGTCTTAAATAAAATTGTAGAAGCCTGTAATGGCAGACATAATTTTTTTTGCCTCGAAGATTAGGCACAAGTTTAGGTGGTTCTGTTTTTGCCATCTTTAGACTTTCTGCTGCTAATGGATAGTCATTATGCAGGTCATGGAGTTTCTGAGGATATTCTAAGTCAACTTCTAGAATGTATCCACACTGTTGATCTGGCGTCAAACTGCCCAACCACTTTAATGCTTTTTGAATATTATCCGTATCTGTGTACATTTTAAAGTTGCGTAATGGAAGTGATTGCGCCATTGCCCATCCATACAGATTGTTTGCATCTAAATACATGAGATAGTTAGACCTTTTACTTGGATCATAGTCGTCCAAGTATTTGTTGTTTGCTTTACAGTAATGGTGCGACGCCATACTAATTCCTCCACGCAATCCGTTTTCAATCATCTGAAGCATTGGCAGGTCAGACAATAAATCAATTTGTACTCCAGTAAATTTTAAGAAAGCGTCCCAGCTCATCCCAGGCGCAGAAATGTAATGCGCGGGATCCAGGCTGTAATGTTTCATGCAGGTCTTCCTATAATTTTCAAAGACGTCCGCCAACAAACAGGTATCCGCCATTAAATAGGAATCATGATAGTCTCCCATCGTTTTACACTCTAACTTCTGCCACGCATCTTGAGCATAAGAATAATCAGAATCACTGATGTCCTTTCCTCTAAGACTACTAAAGAACGCGCCTTTAGGCGGAAGGGCTGGGTTATCAAACCTTTGCCAACTGTTCATGTACTCATAAGGGTAAACGCCCTTTCTAACAAGAGTTGGGTCAAAATATTCTTCTGTTATTGGGCAGGACTTTAAGGACATAGCCAGTGACTCTAATGAACCCATCATGTGTTGCATAGAGTCGTAGAAAGACATGTTATTTAAAGTGAAACACATGTACTTTTCTGATGACTGTGCAATGCATGACACCCTGAAGTCGCTGGTTACTGCTTGCATTATAAGGTGAGAGTCGTAACCTCGCAAGTTGTGAAAGAATATAGGCAGCTTCCATGTCTTTGGTTCAAACTTTAGTTGAAGATTGCATTTGTTATGTGCTGCTCCTCTAAACTTTCCACTAATGTGATCATGGTCTCTTACTGTTGGATTCTCTGCGGTGGCAACCAAGGCCGCCCCACAAATCCAACAGTGAGTGGCTGAGTCATACTGTTGTTGGTCTTCAGGCGTCATTATGATTTCAGATAAATTCAGATTATTAGAACAGGCATTACGCACTTGCTGCATGCGTTTTAAGAAGTATTTTGCAGCATTTGGTCCTCTGTATAATTCTGGCTTTGAATGGGCGCCATCCGACCTAACAATGATGAAGGCAAATGAGCAAATCTGATGATTACTCATTAAGACTGTTTTAGGAAGTTTCTGTGGGGTTGGTCCTTCATAAGGAACAATGAGTGATTCGAAGTCTGCGTTAACAACATATGGACTAGTTTGCAACCGTTTCCAGTTCTTAAAACTAACTTTACTGCCTTCTCCGGGCGTAATTAGTTCTGTATCACAGTCAACTGGGCTAATACAATGTTTTATATGTTCGCTCGCAGCTTGAATGGACGGAATTCTTGTTAAACATTTTCTACAGAATTCTTGTTTGCTATGTTGTTTTGTAGTATGCACTAGTAATCTACTCATTGTGCGTATTAGAGTGTAGTGCAACCCATTAAGGCTTTGCATTAGGAGTAAGTCTACATGATGTTTGGTTGGTTCGCCTATTGTTGGACTGTTCTTTGACACTCTAATTGGCAGAAGGTTGGTTTCTTCAGACCATGTGTATACGTTAACAGTTATTGGAGGATTCTGTTCTTCAAACTGATCAATTTTGTCTACAGCCATAGGAAATTCAAGGCCGTTAAAGTTAAGATCATTGGCCCACTGTAAATAGTTAGATACTCTCTCTGCATTTTTGGCAACGTGATGCAGCCTAGCAAGAACGCACCACATAAAACATTTGTCGTCTGAATTTTTTATGTTCAAAACTGCTTTCTTTGCAACTAATGTTGGAGGCAGTGGAATGTAAGCCTTGCCTACAATTGGCTCATACTTAGCTTGTCTTAATCTGATGTCTAGGACTTCACCCTCTGACCAACCAGAGCCTCTCATTTTAGCTGCTTCAGAGGCTTCATTAAACTGTGTAAGAAGTTGATCTGCCCAACCGGGTGTTAAGTCATTATAAGAAAGAATAGTCTGCTGTTTAGTTGAGACCCAGACTTCTAGATTTTCTTCGTTTATTGTTATATAGTCGATTAAAACAACTAACCTTACTTTAACTGGAGGGTTTATTGTTAGTTTACTTGGAACTTGAGAAATAGCGTGTACAACGCTTGCCTGCACGTTTGTTGGATCAATAACTTCTAAAACGACCTCATTTAAAGCTTTTGACAAACGCTCTTCCTCGAGCATTGCTTCAAACAATTCATCTGAACCTTCATATATCTTATCCATGTTGAGCTTCTTTTCTAACTCAAAATATTTATTTAAATAAAAAAAAAATACTTAATCAGAATCAATATCAATGGTCTTTTTGTGCTTGGACTCGTAAACTAAAGTATAAACGCCCTTTGGGGTTGTTAATGTAAGCTGTTTAGAACAGAGTTTAATGTTTCGTTTACTTTTTTTAAACATTCCTTTTTTATCTGGTCGGTGTCTGGCTGTTGAGAAAAAGTTGCCCTTGCCTTTCTTTGAAGATCAAACTTTTGTCTTTTGTAGTCCTCAAAATCAGCCTGTAGGCGACTAAATTCTTCATCCGTGATGTTTGAGTCAGCAAGTGCTTTATTTATTGTCAGTTTGAAGGAACTAAGTTTAGCTGTTATTAGTTGAACCATAGCTGTGTGCTTTTGGAGTTTAGCTTTTATTTTTTTGCTGACAGCACTTACAGCCAATGAACACAGGCCAAGAGTTAAAGACAAACCACCTAGAGGTAAAGCTGCCGGTGCACCTACGCCTGTTGCTAAGAGACCTACACTTGTTCCTGCTGATAGAGCACTAGTGATCGATGCTCCAGTATTAACATATGTAACAGCATTAAAGACAGCAGAATACCTTCGTTTGGTTTTACTGTATTTTGAAAGGTCCTGCTCTAGTTGGGTTTGCATTTGTGTTATGTTTGTTAATCTGAAAGTTTTTATGTCTACAGCAGCAGCTATCTCTTCTTTGGGCACTTTTGGATAAGTCGTAACAGACATGCTTTTTTAAAATAAAAATAATTTAGTATTGGATATCTTTCAATCTGTTATCTTGAATATTCAGCTGCGCATCATATATTAAAAACAAATGTACATTAAGTGGTTTATCACTCTCTTTTTCTTTATCAATTTGAATGTTTATTACGTCTTTAACTGTTCTCCCACTCCCATGCAACTGATTATCCTCTGTTGACCTTAGGTCAATCCATAAACCGTATTTTGTTGTTAAATATTCATCAAGTCTAACACTGTGAAGGTGTAGATCTTTAGACACAAGGTCTACTGTTGGATTTCTACACCTCCCGCCTCCAAACAATTTTCTTATTTCATCAAAATGATGATAAGGTTTAAGCCCGCTACCGTAGACTTGGTTAGGACTACCCTCAATTGAACATTGTACTTTCGTTATTTTAGGATTGATAAACTTTTCACTTTGTCTTTTGAATGGTTCTTCATCTTCACACAGCAATAAAATACCTTTAAGGGATCTTGCTGCGGCGCTAAAACTAAAGTTCCATATTGTGTCTGCCCTGCTTTTAGGATATTTAGTATGATGAATCACTCTTTCGTAATATATTGCTAATTTTGACTGATATTGTTGCTCAATCAGCCTTGCTAAGTTAGGGTTGCTAACAATGTCAAACTCTAACGAGATGTCGAAAATGCTGAACTTGGAATCAGTGTCTGTAGATTTAATGACACGTTTGTATTCATTAAAAGTTAGTTCATATGACAATCTGTCTTTTAATGCTCCTTGAAAGTATGGCGCATGCGCTTTTAACAACTCAAAATCTAAGGGTATGGAAAAGCGATTTCCATAAGCAAAACTTACAGCTTCATACTTGTTACCGTCTTTAGCATCTTCGGCGTCTATTCTGTGTTTTAGTGCTTCGTTATTTTCGATTCCTTGAAACGCAAGATCGGCCCTTTCATTATCGGTTAGCCATAGATCACAATAGATTAAAAATATGTCTGCATTGTGTAAAGAAAATATTTCTTGCCCCTCAAGTTTTATAGAAATTTTCTTAACGATTGCCCGTCCCAGATTCTGGACTACTGTCCTGTTTTCGTCTGTTGCTGATTCGAGTTCTATTTTGAAAGTAAGCCGTGCAGATCCCGGCACAATCACTTCATCTGCTCCTAGGTCTGGAAATTTAACAGTAAGAATTTGATCTGAATCAATAGTAGATGGATTATTTGGAACAATAATATTCTGTTTATTTCCCTTCACGCCAAAGGGCTCTTTCAGTCTTCTATGCGGGTCAAGAATCGAGCCATATGCTTGTGACATTTTTTTTATAAAACAAAATAAAAAGTTAATTATTTTTAAAACATGGCAGAAGAAGATTATGATGTTTTTGATCCTGGAGACGACATGAGTGAAATGACTCCTTTGACACATCCATTACAATCATTGCGGCATGAATTAACAGAAAGTAAGGTCAAATCATTTTATCAAAGTTTAGGCCAAGAACCTCCCGAATTTATAGACCCTAATGATTTGAAACAAAAGATGACCATTTGTTTGTGAAAAACGAGCAAGGACAACTTGTTCAGCTTACAACTAAACCAGACCCATCAAAGTTTTTAGCAAAGACTACAATTAGACAAAGGCTCAGTGTGAGCGATCAAAATCGCCTTGGCATTGCTAAACCGCGAAGATTAGACAGTGAGGCAGTTGCTAAACTTCAAAACACACTACAAGAACTCCCAACAGATAACCAAATACAAAACATACCCCTTAAAGATTTAAGCCCAACAGCAGACAAAATAATAGAAACCAGTTTTTCAGAAGAAACAGTATTAAAAACTATGCACGATCCGCCGCTACCTATGAGAGAAATAACGGCCCTTGATCATACTTTGAGAAGCATCAGAGGCGAATTAACAAACAATTTAGCAAAACTAGGCGAACTAGATGAGCATATAAAAAGAGAAAAAGAAAAACTAGTTGAGGCTGATGACCACAACTTAGGACCTAGTGTTAAAGAAAGAATAACACAAAGACTAAAAGATCTTGAACAAGAGAGATCAGCAAGACTAGAAGTGTTGTCTAATAACCGAGAACAATTACGAACTCAAGTGAGCAGAATAAAAGAAACTATCCAAAGAATTTTATATGAAGACACAACGTTAGCAGAACGAATAAGAACACTGTTTAGAGAGCAAGGCGTCACATTAGCAAGTGTTATAACAGCCTTAGGATTTGCAATAAGTACACTGGTGTTGGCTATTACAGGCGGTGGTGGTGGGGGAGCAGTGCCACCAGGCCCGCCAACTCCGTCGTCAGATAAATCATGGGTAAAAAAACAACTTGATCATCTTGCGGGTTTATTAAAAAAATTAGCCAGTAAGGCAATAGATTCTTTGCCTGGTATAATAGGAGGGATCGTTAGCTGGCTTTTGTCTGCCGCAAGTAAAGTAGTTGGCTTTATGGCCGAGCACTTATGGGCATTAGTTGTCTTAATAGTTGGGTTACTCTTTAGTAAGATAAAGACCAAGTAATCCTAGGGCAGTTAATCCAATAACAAGTGCCGTCTTTTCATATTCATGGTCATTATTTCTTGGGACCACAGGGATTGAATGGGGTTTTGAGGGGGGTTTGGGGGGCTCGGGGATTGGTGGGGATTCTTTTTTTATTGCTATTGCTGGCTTAGAATTTATGTCGTTTTTTCCGACCTTCTCTTCTTTACCAGCCACAAGGATTTCATTATTATAGTTTATTATTGTTCCTATCTGGAGTCTGAGGTCAGAAGGTAGCATGTATAAACCAGTGCCGACAGCAAAGTCTACTTTCGATCTTGCAAATTGTAAAACATTTTGGTACCTTTTAATACTTGAAGGCAAATCAATTGCAGAATTAATGGCGTCCTCTAAATTTGCTAAATACTGTTTTTGGGCATCAAAGCCAGTAGAAGGATCAGTTATGTTAGATCTTGCCTGTGCTTGCGAACCTAGCAAACACCAAACGTAAGTACGAATAGAGTCGTTTATTCGTTCTATTCCGGCTCTAGTTAGGCCCTTAGAAGTATCTAAAATAAATGTTGTCCATGCTGTTTTATGCTCTTGCTCTATGGACCCAAGGTGAACAGTTGTGCCTGAAGAGAAAGATGTGTAAGGAGGATTCCAATCATAGTTATACTTTCTATGCACGCCCCAATAATAAAGAGTGCCTAAACCATGATTAAGATCCAACTTTTGTCTAAAGTCTGCCTTTGGGTCAATATCAAATTCGTTACAGATCCTTTCAAAAGCCTTGTAATCTATTCTGTTGCTGAATGGATTAAACGTTTTGTCATTTGGTAATGGCGCTTGCAGTTCAGATAAAATACGTCTGAAGGTGTAATAAAAATGAAATCTATACACTGACCTCACCAAAGGAACAGGATGATTTAAATGATCAGCATACGACACTCCACACCCAGTTGATGCACAAAACACAGCAAAGTTTAACTGGTTCTGATAAAACTGCATCGGATGACTGAACCACACTTTCGCGATGTAGTCTTTTTTAATAGGAGGGTTAAGATAACGATCCAATGGAGTACTAACCTTTACTTGAAAGGCGTCAGACTGAGTCACAGAAATGTCAAGGGTGTCAGTTGTTATATTTTTAAGATTGTAGTGCGGCCCAACAGAATATTTTGCATTAGTATATTTGAATGCACTCATTTTTAAATTGTTTTAAAAATGTTTGTAACAATAACAACTCAAGACAGTCCTTCGTTTTTAGAATATGCTATTGATAATGAATGCGGAACCCAAAGGGTTGCACTCCATGAAATTTTTTTACAAAGTCGTATGGTTTAATATAAGTGAATCCAAGGAGAATAATAAGATTCGAAAATTTGATAATATATTAAACTTAGTTAGCCAGTTAACCATACCTGATGGTTATTACGGGTTTTGCTCGCTGAAAGAAGCAATGAGTAACTTCGACATTACTCTCAAACTTAACAATGCAAATTTGAAAGTAATGTTGACATTCAAACCTGAAGAAGAAAGAGTAAGTTACCTTTTTGATGTAGAGCTAGCTAAAATGTTAGGCTTTGCAACTAACAATCGATCAATCAGTCATGAATTTATAGTTACACCAGACAAAACTACTTATGAGGAAGAATATCCGCTCGATCTTGCATTACATTCATTACTCTATGTTCATTTGGACGAGCTGAGCACTGATGAAAACTTATATGATGGAAAGCCCTCAACTGTTTTAAGAGCTCTTCCATCAGGGAAAGCTGCATATTGCGATTATGAAATTATACAATTCCCTAATTTACAGTTTAAAAGATTAGCTTGTGGGAGGGTCAGATCATTTAATATAAAGATCACAGATAAAACAGGGAAAGTCGTGAAATGTGATAACCTGCACATTGTTTTAGAAATAAAATAATACGTTGTTTTAAAAAATGTCACGTGGACCAGAAGAATCAGGAGTTACATTAGCGCCTGAGAGGTGTGTAACTTTAGAATTAAAAGACCTTGCAGACGTTGAGGACTTTGAACAGAACGGTGAGATAGGCACTTTGTATGGTTTTGAGTACACTAAAGATGGTTATTATAAGCGCAAAGAGGTTGACGACAACAAAAGGTTTCCTAAACTAGAACAACTACGCAATCTAGAAGCAAATAATACAGGTCAGTATGAATATAAAATAGTTCGAAAAACTGACAACAAATGGCACTTAGAACCATATTTAGAATGGGACATAAAATTTGAATTCTTAAGCCCATTTACATTTTTTGACCGTCAAAAAGTTTCAGAAAAGCATTGAACTCTGGCCCTTTACATGTAAGTCTTATGCCAGAGGACAACAGTCGGAAAGAGATCGAAATAAAGCCGTTTGGGGACAAACAGTACATCCTCCACAGAAGAGAATCGGTTTTAAAGAAAGCTTCTACAAAATTACAGTTCATTCCACGCACAAAATTAGGAGACACGTTCACAATGATATTTAAAATTTCTGTCTTAAAAGATGAGGCGAGAAATGGAGCTCTGGGCGTCAGTGACAATCTTATGAAAGGAATTCTTATTAGCTGGCAAAACTTAGACGTTGACAAACTTAAAGTTACTGTCGTCGTTCTTTACAATGGCGAGGATATTAAGGTCATAACAACAAGCAACAAAATTGATATTAGTCTAAATAGAAACGATCTTACAGAACTGAACTGGATTAATCTTACACATTTGGGCCTTATAGGGTTTTATTATACTGAACAAGTTTTGACAGAGAGTATGATAAAAACAATAACTGGATTAGATTAAATTCTGTTTTAAAAACTATGGAGCAGACAACTTTGGTGTCAATGCCGATGTTAAACTTTATGTCAAAAACCCCTCATTGTTCATTGATTTGTGGACAGACTGGTTGTGGAAAAACAATATTTGTCCTCGACCTATTACAAACAGTTTATCGTTATAATTTTGATCATATTGTAATTTTCTGTCCAACACTCAAATGGAACAAAGCATATCACGACAGAAGGTTTATATGGACAGATGATGAAATCTATTTAGTTGATCCTAGCAATAAACTTAGCGAGTGCTTAGAACACTTTTATAAATTGTTTGAGGGAACGCAGACACTATTTATTATAGATGACTGTTCGGCAGAGAGAGACATAGTCAAAAAGAGAAACGCTTTGTCAAAACTGGCTTTTAGTGGAAGACATGCTGGGATAAGTGTGTGGATTTTATGTCAAAAATATAACTCAGTTTTAAAAGACTTTAGAGAACAGTTAAAGACTGTAGTTTTATTCCACATGAAAGACAGAGACGCATTTGATGAATGTATGCGTGAAAATGATGTTATTGAAAACGATCAAGAAAAACGAAGGATTAAGCAAAAACTTAAGTCTCAAAAGTTTTCTAAATTAGTGTTAAAAACAGATAATCCTACACATTATGTATGTTTGTAAAGTGTTTACTATTAGAGAACTATAAAATAGGCATTCTGGGTAAGCCGGCGGAGCAACAGCGAAACCGGCTTCAGCGGTTGGAGCTGGCGGAGGTGGGTGAGCCAGAATGCCTATTTTATAGTTCTCTAGGGGCCCAGAAATCCACCCGTCGGACATCGACACAAGTCTGGAGCAAGCTATAGACAACATTGTCGCTGGTTTTTGACACGGGAATGGTTAAGGGTTATGTCGTTACTCTGACAGAGCGACAGGTGCAGAGACGATTCCGAGATCCGCACAGAAATCAAGGATTTCGGAAGGTCGTGTTCCATCAAACGGATGATGTGGGTGTGCTGCTGTGTGAATCAGACGACGTCGTTCTAGAATATTCCTGCGATCCGTGTTTGGAAGACGATTGCTTATTCTGGTTTGACAAGCAGGAAGAAAGACACATGTCATCAGAGGAATGTGTTAAATTGGCCTGCCTTTGGAAAGGAAGACGCATCGGCAACACGAAGCATGCAGAGACCCAAGCATGTGCTCTATGGCGGCTGCACGCTGTCCACGGACTGATCCAGTTTTACCTGGGGTGACCGTCGTCAACAGAACTGACAGTGAATACCAGTGGCATTTTCTCGTTCTCGATTTCGTCATGTAAAGTGAAAGAAAAGGACATTGCTGTGGTTTCCATGTTAATGAAATCGAAATTGAGTCGCGTTTTGTTGTTGTACATCGTGTCGATTTGCTTAATGGGCTTTACAGCCTAACATCATTAAACTTCGTTCGTTCGTTCGTCCAAACATCAAAGCAATAAGCCTATAGACGAAATAATTTCTACATACACACACACACACACACACACACACACACACACACGCGCGCGCGCACACACACACACACACACACACACACACACACACACACCACGCACGCACGCACGCACGCACGCACGCACGCACACACCACACAACACACAACACACACACACACACACACACACACACACACACACACACACACACACACACACACACACACACTAAGAGCCCATATATACCGGTATTCAGAAACACCAATTCTGTGTGACCACATGTATATCCAATATATGGTAGTCAAGGATCATCAAAGTAGTATTACTCGTTAGAGTCGAAAAGCTTATGGGTGTATATGGATTGGGGAAGGGGAGAAGAGGGGAGAAGAGAGTGGGGGGGGGGGGGGGGGGGGCGGGGGATGAAAAAGCCTTGCTCTACGTGCAAATTAGACGCCGAACCATACTGATATAGTATATGCCTAGAATAAGATTTTAACATTTCAAAAATTCGTGAATCGGAAAAAAAAAAAAACTGTTAGGGGGGAGGCAGTGAGGAGGGGGTGGGCGGTAGAAGAGTTAAAAATATCTTTCAAGTGGATGAGATTTAATAGGATAAACAGCCAACATTGCCAGACTCCAACCGTTCTCATAACTGGGATTGAAAGCACTAGACATAGTCAGCGGAAGCTTGAAGGCTTCATCTTATCATGAAGAGGCTGAAAGTGATTTTTTTGTACTAGTACAGTCAAACAAAAAAATGAGGGATATCGAGAGTCTGACCACATGCACAGGCAGGTGCCGGTTTTAAATACCTACCTAACCAACCATTAACCCGTAGCCTATGTACAAGGTTACGATTTGGGATTGGCCCTGGAGGATTACAACCTTTGCTTGTTGCTTTAGTCATATCCCATCTGTGCTTCCGAGCTGAATCTTCAAGGTATTGATTCTGTCTTATGTTCCAGACTGAACTTGTCAGAATGTGGATAGCTTCAGATGAAGAAAAAAACATCAGATTTATTTCTGGCAGCTCCCTTTGCATAAAAGTCAGCTAAGTCATTGCCACGTAAACTGGAATGCCCTGGAACCCATAACAAAGTCACACACACACACACACACACACACACACACACACACACACACACACACACACACACACACACACACGCTGTTGCATGGCAACCTTTCAACTCAAAATGGACACGCTTAAACGCCGTCTGTTTCAATCCCCAGGGTACACCATTGCAAAAAACGTAGAGTATGCTGGTGATTCAATGGAACTCCTGGGCCACACAGATACGTTAGAATGAGTTTCAGATATCCAGAGACCAAGAAACCAACAAGGTGTACCGTGCATAGCCTGCGCTATGTACTAGTTCGGGGGCAGGGTGCATTCCCACCCCCAGATGTGGATGCGTCCCACCTCTGCCCAGATGACATGTGATACTGCCAGACCACATCAGTCTGGAGCCCAGTACAATCAACTATCAGAGAAAATCCTGTGTAGCAGAGGGTCATTGCTCAGGTCACAGCCTGTACCCCAATGCCTTCTCCACCTCCAACAGTAAAGGGGATCAGGAGCCAGCACAGGCGTTGTGTTCACACTGACGTGACTACTGTCATACCATCATGCAGGGGCGGGGCAGGGAGGGAAGGTGTGGGGGAGGGACTGCAGGCGGAAATGGAAACCTAGTTCCAAGAGAAATGACTACGCCGGACAAACCAATGACAAGACAAACACGACGCCTTTCCAGACCTCTTGTGTCGTGTTCCTCAGGCAACATGAAACATCATTTGGGACCATTACGAAGAACGAACAATCACTCACTTTTTTCTCATCGTGATTGACAAGAGTTACTCTATTTCTTTGTAGGCGTCGCGTTTTGTCATGTCATTTGATTGCTTCGTTCGTTGGGCGGCATAGTCCTTTTATTGTTTTGAATTGTTTTGAAAGAAAAGGTTGAATCAATCCCACAAAGAGCGATTCCTTTGAAGATATTCCTGACCAACCCCAACCGAATTACTGCCCTTTGCTTTCTTGTAGGAATTACTGCCCTTTTCTTCTTTTTCAAGGTTTCTGTAATTTTTCTCTCAACATCGATTCACTCTGTGCGCACGAAAAGGACTACAAATGGAGTGAACATAAATCTGATTGTATTGATTTTGAGGGAATGAGTATGGACAATAAATGTGAAGAGGGGAGCCGGGGAGGGTTGTCAAAAAGAGGAACGATTTAGTTCCGTTGAAGCTGTATTTTGTTATGGTGGTGGCTGATGATGTCACTGTGGAGGTTGCTGTTGCTGTTGTTACGTGTCATTGTTCTGTGCATTCTTCACCACACTGCTCATTAATGACGCTCTCCCATACACAAACCACACTTCATCCGGACACGGCCTTAGCCACAACGAATCCCAGGGAGCAAAGTGTTTCAGAGAGAACCAATATCAACAGGAACAACTGACAAATACATCAGCAAGTGAAGGTCTTCGTAGCCGGGTGCTCAAATGGGCACGTCTCTCGTGGTGACCCAAGGCAAATGAAATGTTCTGTTCGGGAGTTACCTTCCCCTTACCTCCCCTGATTGAGCAGTCTTGGATTAGCTCGTGTCAACTCTTTCAAATGGGAATGCCTCAGAACCTACATCATTATTATGTCTACGTCGCTGAAGTCACACAAATAAATGAATCTTATTCTTTACAACTGTGTTGGACCGAAAAGCCCATATTTTCTAAACTAAACTGGTATTTTGCACGATCGATTTTGGCGCCTTTTTTCTCCTTCGCCCGCCAGTTAACATGGTTTGTTCGGGAGTTACCTTCCGTCTGACCTCCTTTGATTGATGAATCTGGATTATTTCGTGTCGACTCTTTAACATGTCAGTGCCTCGGAACCTATATCATTATTATGTATACGTCGCTAAAGTCACAACAATGAATGTACTTTATACCTTGGACCACAAAGCTCATATTTTCCCTAAACTGGTATCTTGCACCATCAATTTCGGCGCCATTTTCCATCTTTCGCCAACCAAACCTGGACTATTTCTTGATTTCCCAAAAGTTTGTCAGAAAAACTGTCGAATCAAAAACGTAAGTTCCAAGTCAAGTCCGTAAGCTCTCATTTCGTGCATCGCATACCTACGATCTTTTCCGCACAAGTTTGCGACTCTACGACATGACTGACGATGCCGACCTGTCTGGAACAGTCGCCTTCTTCGTTCCACTTTGTGTCATTGTCGGAGTCGTGCGCTAACTGACACTCTACGAAATTCAGACTTCCCGATCGAAATGTTGTTGATGACTCCATGTCTATGATAAATACAACTGAAAATGTATAGACATTATTGGTCCGTTTCCACAGAGTATTTTTCCATCGGAAATCGTATCCAGAGCTTATGTCGACAGCCAGGCGAGGAGGAAAGCCAGTTGTGTTTGGTACTCCTTTTCAGAGACCAAGTTCTCCGCTCAGATACAGTCTTGGAGAATCACATCTACAGGTGTGAACAGACTGAAACGCCTGCTGTTCAGTCATGACAAAAAGAGTTCATGCTGTTTGGTGTTCCTCATCGCAATAGAGAAACATTGGATACAAACTCGTTCACTGCGGCTTCATTCTCCGATTTTAATCACCAACAATGTCATACAGCGACAACATTATCCAGTGTGACATGTTTCATATTATTCCTAGGGTTCTGAAGTTGTCATCCATAGTCTATGAATATGTTGGAATGCTTTGAACGGACGGCGAAGCAGACAACACGGAAGCTACACAGAAAGCACCAACTTGTGTTAGTTCCTGCCTCGCCAGGCCCGTTTGGTCTGCGGCACCGTGTTGCTGACACACACACTCACACATATACACACACCTACAACTACACACACATTACACACACATCACACACACACACACACACACACACACACACACACACACACACACACACACACACACACACACACACACACACTCAATATTAATGTTATCTTGTCAGAAAGACGTCAAGAGTAAGATGATAATTAGGTCCCGTAATCACTGATTGAACATGACACATTAGACATCTTCAGCACTCTTTAATGGCATTTCATTTAATTAAGAAGGGAATTGGTCAAAAGCAATGTCCCAGACAACGTGACAAAAAGAAAACACACACACACACACACACACACACACACACACACACACACACACACACACACACACACAAATGTAACACAGCATGAGACAGATCAAACAGACCGAGAGGAAATACGAGAGTCAGACAGACAGACAGACAGAGAGACAGACAGACAGACAGACAGACACAAAGAGACACAAGAGGCACAGCGACGAGTACAGACAAAAGAATGAGACAAACAGAGATAGACAGAGGAAAGCAGGGATGGGATTACGAAATGACAGCAACCAACAACAGCAACATGGACAAAAGACATCCAGCAAAAATAGGAAATAACTGACGAACGACTTTTTAAATAAAGAAATCAAGAGAGAAAGATATAAAGGAAAGAAAGCAACGTTGAAAGTTGGGGGGGGGGGGGGGGGGGCAGAAGAAAGAAAAAAGGAGAGAAAACAGGATACACAGGAAGAAAGAACGAAAGAAAGGGAGTAAAGAAGACTGGAAGATAGGAAGAAAGAAGGAAAGATCGATAGATAGAAAGAAAGACAAACATCAACCAACTAAAAAGAAAGAAGTGCACACCGAAACAAGGCACAATTGACACAAAGTTGCCATCCGTCTGTCTGGAGAGACAATAGTGTTGTGCTGCATGTGAAGTCTCGGTCATCAGTGTCTGTGGGTGCCGACGCCATTCTTTGCCCGTCTGCGGCGCCTCCGTTCTTCCCACTGGGCCTCTCTCCTCTGCTCTGCTCTGCTTGCTTGATGCCGGCCTTGGCGGTGCAGGTCTGCTGGGTCGAGGCTGCCAAAGACAAACACAGAAATTTTCGACAACAACAACAACAAGAGTACAGAAAGAACGAAAGGGAGACACGATGAGGATGTTTTCAAAAAAGAGAGAAATAGACAACAAAACAACGCAAAAATTGACAAGACATGAACATAGAAATGGTCAATGAAGTACAGAGAGAATGAAAGACGGAAACGAGCAAGTTTAAAGAGAGAGAAGAGAGAGAGAGAGAGAGAGAGAGAGAGAGAGGAGGAGAGAGAGAGAGAGAGAGAGAGAGAGACAACAAAGCAACTCCAAAAAAAGATACAAAGACATAAACTGAATTTTTAAACAGTAAAGTATAGGAAAAAATGATAAAAGATGGACAAAGAAAAACAGGAGTTTTTCAAGAAGAAGAAGAAAGAAAGGAAGAAGACGCTCAACAAGAGAATGTTTTTGGTTGCTTGTTTGTTTGTTCTCTTCGTAGGCAACAACAGTATGCTGTATTCGCCTCCCGTTTATCTCGTCTGACCTAACTGGCAGACCACACTACGTAGATCTTGTTCCGCTGGTTTCTCCCCGAGTTTGTTTTTTTTTCTTTTTTTTTTTTTTTTTTTTTTTTTGTCCCATCGGGAGGAGGACGACTGGCTATTCTGTCATAGAAATAACACCACGGTTCAATGGGAACAGGTCGACCTCAAGCTCTCGCCCCCTACCGTCGGCAGCGCAAATTTTTCGCTTTGTGAGTGTGTTTGTTTGTTTGTTTTTTCCATTTTCGTGGGAAGGTGAAGATAATGCCCAGTACACTGCTTTCCCTCCGAACACGTGCATGCGTGCGTGCATGCATGAATGTGTGTCTGTTTCTCTATGTGTATGCGCGCGCGTAGCTGCATATGTTGGTGCCGGTCTGTTCGTCGGAGCATACAGCTAGATTTCTTTGTAATTGTTTCCTTTGAAAGTGATGGTGGTGGGTTTAGTTCATAATGGAGCAAGAGATGCTGTACGTATTGTTTTAATTACTGTTTACGTTTCCTGCCCATTTTGGATTTCCTTTCAAATTAGAAACCAAAATTAATCAGAAGAAGCTATAACATTTTAAAAGCAAAACAAAGCATTAACTACGAGGAATGTTGCTAAACCAAAAACAAAGACATCCAAACTCCAAAAGAAAGGCTGAGCAGGACTGAAGTAGGATCTATGGCATGGCTCCTATTAAAATCAACTTCGCCAGTCCTGTGTGTTTGATACCAACTCTAATCACAGTTGCTGTTATGGATATGACGGTAAACACTCTACGAAAGTCTTTGACAGTGAAAGCGACAGAGATATAACAAAGCAATAAGAGTGCGTTTGAACATACTGCCACGTTACGTGTGCGAGCGCGCGCGAACTCATTCCACTTTCTCCGTGTGTGTGCGACTGTAGTTTAAAGTACAGTGGTACATATTGGTGTGACTGTAGTTTAAAGTACAGTGGTAGATATTGGTGTGACTGTAGATTAAAGTACAGTGGTACATATTGGTGTGACTGTAGTTTAAAGTACAGTGGTAGATATTGGTGTGACTGTAGTTTAAAGTACAGTGGTAGATATGGGTGTGACTGTAGTTTAAAGTACAGTGGTAGATATGGGTGTGACTGTAGTTTAAAGTACAGTGGTATATATTGGTGTGACTGTAGTTTAAAGTACAGTGGTAGATATTGGTGTGACTGTAGTTTAAAGTACATTGGTAGATATTGGTGTAACTGTAGTTTAAAGTACATTGGTAGATATTGGTGTGACTGTAGTTTAAAGTACATTGGTAGATATTGGTGTAACTGCAGTGCAGATGTCTTCTCTCTCTCTCTTCTCTCTCTCTCTCTCTCTCTCTCTCTCTCTCTTCTTCTCTCTCTCTCTCTCTCCACTACCTGGAAGGATGACAAATCTGTTGATCCAAACAGTTCACTATGCCACCGATGAACTGAATCCTCATAAAAAATAACATATATAGAAAAGCGCGTGCTCCGTGACGAAATGCTTTGGTTCCTTTCTTAATGACACCTGTTTTTCTGCACGAGCGTTTTTATTACTCTGGCTTGAGCAATTATCATTAAAAAGGCATGTACATAAATCGTACGTGTTTGACATATCATTTTCGTCGATTTCTGCATTATGATCATTTGGCGCTCAATTGGAGGAGGAGAAGCGATTGTTCCTTTTTCGTGTTCATTATCTGCAATAGTTGTTTGTCTGGCCTGAAAGAAGAGCACAGAGGTCGAAAACGCGTCATGGTTTTGTTTCTTTGTTTAGCTCCTTTTATCTGGCGGAAGACTTTTTTTTCTGTTAGGTTCGTTTCAAATGTCCACCTGCAGGATTCACTTTGAAATTAATTATTATCATTATTATTACCAATGCCAGTCCCTCAGCAATGAGCCTTATGATTTTCCCTGGTCTGTCTGTTGGTTGTTCATGTATGTCAGCGGCATACGCACAAAGACAAAACCCAAACCAAAAACAACCTAAAGCAGCTATTGGAGTTGTAGGCAGGTGGTAAAGTGTGCACCCATGCGTTGTGATGGTGTGGAGTGGTAGGCAGTGCAGGCGAAGACAGATAATGAAGTCTTCAATCGGACGACAGTGCAGGTTCAGGACAACTGCAAGCAGTTCCAGAAAGGTCAGCGTCATCAGACGGTGACACTCTCAGTGTTCTGCTCAGCTGCCTGCCTACAACGTAGCCCCGGACAATCCCATGACGTTTCCAGTGCATTCATAGTGATTCAATCAAACACCAATGTTCATACCGTATGGAATGAGCAACAGTGCCATCATTTCAACACCACCACAAGCTTTATACTGATCATGTACAGTGTCACAATTATCTACTCCCGAATACAACAAACCTCTTTGTTCAAAAAGACCTATTTTTCTTTACAGAAGTAAACGTTGGAATTTTGTGGGTTTTGTGTTCTCTTAAGAAATACAAGAAGAAAGCATATTGGTCTTTGTCAACAATTACTTCCTTGGAAAAAGATTCTTGTCAACTCTCTCTCTCTCTCTCTCTCTCTCTCTCTCTCTTCTCTCTCTCTCTCTCTCTGGACGTCTCTCACTTTCCCTTGTTGCATCACGTCGTTCCTCCTCTGTCCATTCACTACTCCAGCATGTTACCAACAAACAATCACACATCACAGTCTCTCAACCCAGAACCCTCCTACTCTTCCCCATTCTCGGCGACCCACACTACTCGGAAGTCTTTCTCCCTCCTACCACCACTCTAAACCCCACCCACCCACTCGACGACGGACAGTAAGCCACTACCACGCGGGGAACTAATTCGTATGGTAGTAGAGAGACTACACTTCGCTCCACAACCCACCCATGATGCACGCAGTGTATCTTCTATGTTCTTCCTTCTTTTCTCGTAGCTTCCCACCTGCTTTTTGCAGTGGCCACACTTCATGCAAAGCACCAAACTATGGCCAGTTGTAGACTTGAATTAGGTGTGTGTGTGTGTGTGGTGTGTGTGTGTGTGTGTGTGTGTGTGTGTGTGTGGTGTGTGTGCGTGCGTGCGTGCGTTGTGCGTGTGTGCTATATGTATATATACACTCGTGTGGAAAGTGCAGAGTTTGAACTATATGCATCTGCCAATGTGGACTGTGTAATTCGAATCTGCCGACCATCTGATAAGCTGAAAAGAAAAAAAAGGTTGCGAACTACATTATTAGCATTTCTGAAGAAAAGCAAGACTTTTATATCATAGTTTTATTGTTACCTGAATGGTGTGTGAGCACGTCAGAAACGTTGTGGTGTGGATAAAGCTTCGGTGACACTTGCCACAAGCGTGTTACGGAACTTTGTGAATTTAACTTTTGTGCTTTTTATATTCATTATCCTTTTTCATTGAGCATTGTTGGATTTGGTGTGTAAGTGTGTTGTATCACTTATTTGTAGTTTTGATTGCTTGTTTCTCATATTCATTATCCTTTTGAATTGAAGATAGTTGTTGTGTGTGTATACCATACGGACACATTGAGTATGTATTACGTGTATCCTTGCTATATTTGTTTTATTTGCACAAATGATGCAATCATCTTCAAAGTGGCCACAGGAAGACGGACTACGTATTGGACATCTTAATATAAACCGTATACAAACAAGTTACAGGAGGACCCACTATACTGTATAATCAAGACAAACCTTTCATATATTTGGTTCACTGAATCAAGACTTGCAGATATTGTCCCTGATGCCACTGTCTTAATCTTGGCTACAATATTGTACGCAGAGATCCCACGAATCCAAATCTACAGGCATATTACTTTACGTTATGAAACATTAAATGCCCAACGTTTGTATGATCTTGAAAGTTTTGGAATTGAAGCAGTTTGGTTAGTAATCAAGTTGAAGAGAACAAAACCCATCAAAATAGGATTTGTATATCGAAACCCAGCGGAAAATGCTGGTTGGATGGACAAGTTTACGGCCATGATGGATGCAGCATCGCTTGATGCCACAGAATTAATACTTTTAGGTGATTTCAACATTGATCTATTGAAGTGCCAAACATCATGGTAGATAGGACTACTCATACAACTTATCCCAAATTATAGACATGCCAACCAGAGTAACACTCACTAGCAAAACATTAATTGACCACATCTATCTTTCTGAACCACAAAACGTCATTGAGAAATGTGTACCTTTGAATGGATGCAGCGACCACTTTCCAGTATGCATTACGTGGAAAAGAAGTGGAATCAAAATTCCTAAAACTGGCCACAAACACATCACTTACAGATCTTTTGTACATTCCACGAAGATACCTTTCTCACTGACCTCATGAATTCCCCTTTATAAATGTTTATAATTACACTGATCCAGAGAAAGCGCTTGAGTACTGGCTACACACGTTTAATTCTGTTTATGACAAGCATGCGCCATTCAAAACGCGTCGAGTTAAAACATTGTGCACAACCAAGGGTGAATGAAAAACAAACTGTTGTTTTTACGCACGTTTTTGAAGAGAAGGGGAAATGGATGGATTTAAAAGGAAGTAAAAAAGTCAAATTCCCCAAAGGACGCAAAAAAGAAATTTTTTTTGAATTTTAAAAAAAAAAAAATTTGAAGTCCCTTGGAAGAATAAAGAAATTACGAAAAAATTAAGTAAAAAAAGTCCCCTTTGAAACCAAATGAACAA
>JAMYXO010001752.1:0-25000 GCA_033310375.1 Conus canariensis | reverse complement strand
GCAGATCTATTGATATTGCCTGCTCCTGGGCCTTTCGTCCGCTGGATCGTGTATTTATTTACACACACACACACACACACACACACACACACACACACACACACACACACACACACACGTGCACACACGCGTACATATGCACACACGCACACAAACACACGCATGCTTTATGACAGATTGGATCTAGCTATCTCTATTTACACTCTCCCTCCCTCCCTCCCTCCCTCCCTCTCTCTCTCTCTCTCTCTCTCTCTCTCTCACGTAACACAGACACACACACACAGACACACACACAGACACACAGACACACACACACACACACACACACACACACACACACACACACACACACACACACACAAGCGTGCGCGCACGCATACGCTCGCACACACGCATACGTGCACGCATGCTTTGTCACAAATCGGGTTTAGCTATTTCTGTTTACACTCATTTGCTTTTTCTTTTGGTGTATGGCCGGGTAAAACTCATTGAAAGGAACTGAGCAATTGAGCTGTTCGGCCCGTGGTTACGCCTTATTTGAAGAGTATTTGCGGGCGCACACCTGAATTGCAGGATTACGAACTCTTCGCAGCCACATCAGAATCGCCTTTGGAGACGCTTGTTTTCACTTCTCCCAGACTGTCAATTGCACCTTTTGTCTGCGGGATCAGGTGTGAGATTGACCTGGTTACAGGGCGAGTAAAAGTCGAATTTCAAATTTGTCAGCATTGTTTTTCATTTACGTTTGAAATTTCTTTTTCTTTAATTAATCAAATTCTTCAAGAAAATAAACAAAAAGTTACAAAAGGAAGGTGCACAACGCTCTGTCTACTTATCCTGAATCTTCCAGCCATCTGCATTGATTTATTAAAATTTGTAAAAAGGAAAGAAAAGCAACATTTAATTTTTGCTGATGAGTGTTTCAGCCACTTTCTACTCTTCTGTCCGTCCTCTTGTAGTACACTGTCCCTGCCAATGGAGTGCTGGCAGCACTGCGTGACTGAGCACATGGGGATGTAACCCTGACGCTTTGCTATGCGTTGTTTACCCACCTGGTCACAAGGTAGTTTTAGTTATTTTCATTCTGTTTTCTATGGCAGAATTATACCGTGTGGTTGAAGGTGCAACAGATCCATCTCCCAAAGGGAGTGGGGAAGTATTTTCTTGAGCTTCCGTGCCCACAGAGCTTTCATCGCGCGTATCCCTCGCTGGATTCTTTTTTTTTTTTATTTCATTTCTTTTCTTTTCACTGAATGGTGATCATGTTGGAGTGATCCCCCTTTTCTGGATTGAATGTTAGTCTCTACGTGTTCACTCCTTGTTTCGTCTTCGTATCAGAAAGGAGTCCCCAACAGAAAAGCTGTTATACGGATGTGCCGACTGTCCCTACCTTCGGTGGGGAAGTCGGGGCTTGGTGGAAAGGCCAATGTCAAGTCTCTAGTCGTGCTGTTGTGGACCGTGCTATCCTTGGTAACTGGTTGTTGGTGGGCCATTCATTCGATCTACTATCTGACAGTTCTGTGGATTAAAAAAGTAGTTAGACTCAGAATCAAAAACTTACTTTCAGAATATTTCGACAGGGTCGCCCTGTCTTCTTCAGCTCACTGTTGCTGTTGTGGCAGCGAGGCCTGGTGGGGCGACTGTTGTGTGGGGTAAACGGTTGCCAGGATCTGATTGTAGATGGGGGAAGTTCAAAGCCTTGATCTCTGTTCAGGCTGGGGCGTCTGGTCTTGATTTAGATGGCTTCTTTAACTTTTCTTTTTGTGAGGAAGGGCTCCGTAGATAAGATCTTGGTTTCTTGGGGGCTGAAACTGTGGCCAGTGCCTGGTAGGTAGAGAACTATGAAATAGGCATTCTGGCTCACCCGGCTCCGCTGTTGCTCCGCCGGCTTACCAGAATGCCTATTTTATAGTTCTCTAATAGTAAACACTTTACAAACATACATAATGTGTAGGATTATCTGTTTTTAACACTAATTTAGAAAACTTTTGAGACTTAAGTTTTTGCTTAATCCTTCGTTTTTCTTGATCGTTTTCAATAACATCATTTTCACGCATACATTCATCAAATGCGTCTCTATCTTTCATATGAAATAAAACTACAGTCTTTAATTGTTCTCTAAAGTCTTTTAAAACTGAGTTATATTTTTGACATAAAATCCACACACTTATCCCAGCATGTCTTCCACTGAAAGCTAGTTTCGGCCGAACAGTCATCTATAATAAATAGTGTCTGCGTTCCCCAAACAGTCTGTACTACCAGTCGGTTGACTGTCAGCTTTTTTGCAAGACCAAGACAACACAATTATAACGACGCAGTAAGTCAGCAGGCCGAGCGTCCTGTTTACAAACTGTGTGCCTCCCTATCAATAAAACACGCCTCGCGCGCCTACTGCGTTTCTTTTCTCACCGGGCTCGCGGCGCGCTTTGTCACAAATGTTCTTGAACATTCTCGAATGGGAAGCCACCACTTCGCTGTTTTCAGTGTGCGTGTCGGTTTGTTGGTGTGTGGGGTTTACGACTTAACACAGACAAGAGGCCTTTGTTTACACAGAACACAGCACACAGTCAGTTAGGTGACAATGTACATACCTTCTTCACATCCAGTCAGCTGCCACACCGGTGTGGGTTTTTAGAGCAGCATGTATCTTTGGCGTCAACGCGATGGCTTGTGTAATAGAAATTGTCAGATTTGAGAGTTCTTAGTTTATTAATCCAATAGGTCTGTCCGCACAGCGGGCGTGCGCTAACACGTTCTTTGCTATAGCGTGAGCTGCCTCTTTCTCTGTTCTTCATCGCGCTTAACTAGTAGTTGCAGGCCAGCCCGACAACGAATCACTGCACAGCGCCCACGCACATCCTGTTCAGTCACAAAGCAAGTGGCTGACATATCAAATGACAAGTGGTCCTACCAGTTCCACTTTTCACCCCAAGTCCTTAATTAAGTCACCCCAAGTCCTTAATTAAGTCACCCCAAGTCCTTAATTAAGTCACCCCAAGTCCTTAATTAAGTTCTTAATTAAGTCACCCCAAGTCCTTAATTAAGTTACCCCAAGTCCTTAATTAAGTCACCCCAAGTTCTTAATCAAGTTACCCCAAGTTCTTAATCTAGTTCTTAATCAAGTTACCTTAAGTTTTTAATCAAGTTACCTCAAGTTCTTAACTTAAGTTACTTTAAGTTTTTACTTAAGTCATCCTCTATGTACAACCAAGTTCTTATTCAAGTCAATTTATAATTATTTATTAAGTTCTTGAAATATTATTCCATCTGAAATGGATCAAAATGATCTTTTGTTGTTGGCGGTTCTGGCATGCTTTTTTGTTTGGCTTCTGTATTTAGTGGTTGAGATTTTTTTGACTGCTTTGGTTTTTGCTGGCGTTGTTTATATATTTTATAAACGTAATAACCACCCCCAGCAGCAATGCCGCCAAAAATGACAATTGTTTTAAGTTCAATATTCCATAAAGACTTTGGTGTTGCAGGCCTTGAATCAACTTGTTCTGGTGTTTTTATAGCTGGCATTGAAACAACTGTTGGCGTTGGCGGTGTTATGTTTTCATTATGAGTTATATTCTGTGATTGCAACATTAATTTTTTTTGTTTGTTCCACTCTGCTAATTTTTTTCCTGCTGCAACGCGCCCAGGATGAGGAGGCTTTTTACTGGTCACTTTCTCCACCTGATTCAATGTTTTCTGATTCTGCTGATTTTCTGGCTCGGTCATTTTGAAGGGAAACAAAATCTATATGATTAAAAGTAATTAATCCCATGATTAATGGCGATAACAATGTTCCAAATCTGTAATATAGATCACATCCTAGAGACTCTAATGACTTTGTTAAAACTGGATCCTGCGTTAAATCATACATAAAATCTTGTTCAGAATCAATGGGAGCAAATCTACTAACTAGTTTAGTGTACAAACTAAGAACCGTTTGCCCAACACTTTTTACCATTCTTGACCCCAGTTGCGCTTCATACCTATTGTGATACTTTACAATGTCTTGTGGCGACATTTGTTGAATCTGTTCTATGCTGAATTCATTTCCAAGGTACTGTTTTGTTTTTCCACATGCTGCTAAAGAATACAGCCTTTCTTTTTGGCGCATAATAGCTTGGTCATCAACTTGATTATTTGTAATCATAAGTTCAGGAAGTAAATCATCGCAGTTCATGTTTTATTAATAATAAATTTTATTTTATTTTTAAAAAATGAGCACCGAAAAAACTGTTGCCAACCTCGTATACCATTCTGCTGTTATTGGAGGTCTAAGTGTAGGATACACAATGCTTGGTAAAAGCCTGTTAAAAATAAAACCAGCAGATCTTGGCAAACTAGACTTTGAAGACTCAGCAAAGCTGATTGCTGTTATCACAGCTTCATTTGCTACGAAAGATTTTTTAGTTAAGCAAGGAATAATTCCAGACAGTATCAATATGTAAAATTAAAAAAATACATTTATAAAAATGGCTTCACTCGTAATGATGATTGGTGGCGCTGTGGTTAATGCGCTTGCTTTTAGCGGAAGTAATTACGCATTTAGTAAACTACGGGATGACGGCGAGAGAAAAAGACATAACAAAGCTATGGAGCAACTAGCCGCAGCACAAGCTGCGTATGAAAAGCAGAGAATTGAGCAGTTAGATTTTATTAACGATGAACTGAAAAAACAGGGACATGCAGCTTACACATTTAAAGATGTTGATCAAGCAATAAAAGAATATTATCTTGTAACAGGCAAGCCAATCGAGACATTGCCCCCACCAAAATTCAGCGATTTTTATCAACCATCAGAAAAACAAAAGATGCAAGAAATATTGTTTATTGCCTTTGGCATGACCGTTGTGTATTTTGTTGCGCATAATATTGGCTGAATAAAAATGAACAAAATCTATTATTCACCAAAAGGATATTGGAAGGGAATAACAGCAATTAAAAAGCTAAGCCAAGCAGCTGGAGTCAGTGAACAAACAGCAAAAGAATGGTTATCTAAACAAGCGATTTGGCAAATTTATCCACCAGCGCCTAAACGAATACAGAGACCACACTTTGTGAATATAACTCCAAACGACACCCATCAAATGGATCTTTTATATTTACCCCATGATACGATTAGACGAAAAAGATTTAAGTACGCACTTACAGTCATTGATATAGCTTCAAGATACAAAGATGCGGAACCATTAACACAAAAGAGTGCTTCTGCTGTTGCTGTCGCTATACAACTGATATATCAACGGGGCCCCTTAACTTATCCTCGCATGATTCAAGTTGATGAAGGAAAAGAATTTAAAGGTCAAGTAAATCAATTATTGTTAAAACATAGAGTTACCATTAAAAGAGGCATTCCGGGTGTTCACAGATCACAGGGTTTGGTTGAAAACTTTAACAAACAGTTATCTGAAAGGCTTTTTTCCTACCAGTATCACAGAGAGCTGATTGACAATTCTCGCAACACAGAATGGGTTAGAAGACTGCCCTCAGTTCTACGTGCAATGAATAATGAAGAATTTAAAGGTCTAAAACCAGTACAAGCAATCAAAAAACAAAAAATAAATGTTGTTGAAGGAGACGCCAGTTCATCAAGCAAACTATTACCATTTGGTTTGAAAGTAAGGTACCTTTATTTACCGGGAGAAGCAGAAGGGGACACCCGCATCAGGGCAACCGATCCAGTTTGGAGTGTTGACTCATATGAAATAAAAAGAATTGTAAAGATGAATCCGCCTGTGTATTATTTACGAGAAACTGACACAACAAAACGACCAGCCCCTCAAAGATCTTTTGTGAAAGAAGAACTGCAAATAATCCCGCCAGACACAGTTCCGCTTAATTAATTTACGTAAATATATTTGAGTTTAAAATGGAAGCTCAAAAGGAAGAAATCTTACATGAAACTAAAATGATGATAAAAAAGAGACCTTAGAATTAATACAAGAATCATATGATACGTGTTCAGCTATTAAGGAAACAATTAAGTGGATTCATCGGTACATGGCAACGCATCCTGATCGCCTACGCCCAAAATCCCAAATTTTGATTATCAAAATATGGGATAAAGAATATCTTGAAATAATAAAAAAAATTCGTGCACATCAAGCAAACATGAGAAAAAATTTGTCTGAATTGGATATTGATATGATTGAGCTTCTAGATAAATTTGAGGAAAAATATAAACCCGCGGATGAAGAAGGTATGTAATTATGCTGTTTTCCAATGCCCGATTGCATATGAAAACTCTGGATTAACAAACACACGTTTTGTGTTTGTTCTATCTAATGACTTCTTTGTTACAACAGTTGTGTTGATCTCATGTAGATTAGATCGTAGTTTTACGTTGTCATGATGAAAAGTCTTATTGTCAAACAATGCTTTTTTATAGTTGTCATGGGATATGCTTGATTGCACAACATTACGAGATATTCCCTTTGCTTTTTTAACAACTTTTTTTTGGCTTGAAAGACTGTACATTTTCGACCTTAAACCAATAAACTCCTTGATCACACCTCCAGATAATTCATCCTTCATCTTACCTAAAACCTTCTTATTAATAGTTGAATGCAAAGGTGAATCTTTAGGGTAATCAGATGTGTCGTACCATCCCGCATGCCCTTTAGCTACTTCTAATTCCATGTCTTTATAGATATCTTCAGTAGGGATGTCGATTACAAAGGAATCTGTATCTGTGTAAAGTACTTTGGACTTTGGATACAAGGGCTTAAAGTAGTCATAAAGAAATTCTAACATCAAAAGCTTCGACAGCTCTAAAACAGTAAACCCAATAAAAACGGGCTTATCCAATTTGACTTTCTTTTTTTTCATCATTATGCCAAAAAGCTGATCATGAAATCTTCTGAAGTCCTGATAATTAGGTTTTGAAGTTAGCTTAATTGCATCGTTCTCTCTGGTGACCAATCTAACATCTTTACGCTTGTGCGGATTCTCCATAGTCTTTCCAAAACAGCTGTTGTTCATCAGCTTGAAAAAGTCTTTTTCTGAAGCATCTGTGGATTTAGTTCTGAGATCAGTGTTCTTCATTATGTATGGTTTCATGAACTGTTCTTGATCAAAAGCAATTATACGATGAACAGCTGTCAACTTCAAACCATGTCTTAAATAAAATTGTAGAAGCCTGTAATGGCAGACATAATTTTTTTTGCCTCGAAGATTAGGCACAAGTTTAGGTGGTTCTGTTTTTGCCATCTTTAGACTTTCTGCTGCTAATGGATAGTCATTATGCAGGTCATGGAGTTCCTGAGGATATTCTAAGTCAACTTCTAGAATGTATCCACACTGTTGATCTGGCGTCAAACTGCCCAACCACTTTAATGCTTTTTGAATATTATTCGTATGTCACGGTCGCTAAGCCGGACGACCCTACCACCCCTACCCACGCCTATCACACACTAGGTCAGACAACACAGCACACTAACACAGTTTTACAATCACGCACGCTTCTTTATTTCACACACACTCCATGGCGCCACCACTCACGCACATCCACAACTGCACACAAGTATCCCAATTCCCGCTGACTCACCCTACTCTACTATAAAGACCTGGAAGACCCTAACCTAACCTAAAACACCAGTTTCGGTATATCACTGTGACCTGGGGACACAGCGATAGCCCGCACACGTGGTGACTAACTACTAGGGACAAGGATTTACCAAAGGGACTCTAATCTCTTAACGACCGCTACCACCCACACCTCTCCCCAGGACTCACCCTTCTCTTTTAACCCGGGACCACTACCAAACTGGTCGCTGCGTCCCTAAGGGAGGCAACGACAAGTATCCTACACTGTGCCGGCCACTACGTCCTAAAAGGAGGCAGTAGCTAACACCCCTAACCCTACTGCCTAACGCTACACCCCTTCTATCACAAACATGGGACAACCCATCCCGGCCCGGAAAGCTCCAGTCCTCGGCGCTGTACGTGGCCCCTCACAGGCTGACACCTCCCCGGAAGACTCTGCACCCCGGCGCTGTCCGTGGCTCCTCCGCGGACCGACACCCTCCCCGAAGACACTGCACCCCGGCGCTGACCGTGGCTTCCCGCAGTCTGACTCCTCCCTGCGATGGGCACGACACCCAACGTACACAACAGACGCCCTCTCGACGGGTCCGGGGCTCGTAGGACGCCTCCTCCTCTGAAGGCCCCGCCGGACACCAAGGGTGAAAAGGCCTGGTGCAGCGCCCTCTCACAGGACGCCTGAACAGGGACGAGGAACCAGTGCCGGAGAACTCCCGGAAGAGCACCGGTAGCCAGAGGAGAGCTGCCCCACAGAAGGCAGACGGCCTGGGTGGTCTCCCTCTCCCGGGGAAACAACAGGCACTGGAAAGCGCCGCTCACCTGCCGGCACGCGGCAGTACAGTAGAACTGCGGTGATCTGGCCCCAGCCTCAGGACGGAACAGGATACCTGCTGACACAACTGGACATACAGACGATCAACCACACCAGTTCTGCAACTGGCTGACAGTGGCTGCAACAAGGACGACACCGACTCAGCACAGGCCAAGGGCACCCAAACCCGACGAGGACCTGGCCCTAACTATGACTCGAAGTCACGCTTCAAAAACTAACGGCGCTGCCGCCGCACCTACAAGGAGTACGTCCACTCCGACGAACACAAGGGACCGAAGTGAAGCTACCCCAACACATTCCGCCCTGGTCGGAATCAAGCGAACTCTACTCACCACACAAAACAACGATTGGTCAGAGCAGTGTATCCCTCCGCAGAGCTGACACGCCTGACCAACGGACTAGTTACTGCTCGTGCAACAACACGACAATTTACCACAACAACTCACAGACTCTACAACACAACAACAGCCGATATCCTGCCCCGCCTTCTCTGGTGTAGAACCAAAGTAACAAAAAGGGTAACAATCGGGAACGAAACCAACCTCCCGCTTCCATTCCATTCCTTCAATAAGTGAAGACTGGAATGAAAGAATATTGTATGTCCTATTTCACCTGCCCCCTACCTAGCCTAACCTTACTACCTAACCCTGAGGAACTTAACCTAACTCTAGCTAACTATACCCCAATCTCACCCCGCGCGCGCGCATGCACACACACACACACACACACACACACACACACACACACACACACACACAAGCACACATACATGCACGCATACATGCACGCTCGCACGCATACGCGCACACGCTCTCTACCTTGAACCACCACTACTCTTAAACACGTGGACGTACTAGTTTAGTACCGCCGATCGGTGACACACCCCCCTGCCTAAGTTTTAACTACAGGTTAAAACAAACAACTTCTCACTCGATCGGCGTTTTAGCCACACGCTACCTATAACAATCCAATTCCCCATCACTCACTCTGTCCTACTGTTACCTTTGACGCACTCCAAAACTTCCATCCCAACATCATCAACCTTTAAATACATCAACAACCACAGGTTACATTAATCAACCTGGACTAACTCTGCCTCACACGACCTTAACGCAGGCACTTATGGGCAGCCGTTACACTACGCACTACATATAAATTTCATAATTGAGGCTGCTCTGGCTATGCACGACCGCTGTGCGACACGTGCTACAAACACCACACCCTCAGTAACACTTGCTACGTCATTCTCTTCCCATGACACATGCATAGCTTCAATAATGTCAACCTCTCACGACACAGGTTAATGGAACCCTCAGGTTCTCTCTCTCTCTCTCTCTCTCTCTCTCTCTCTCTCTCTCTCTCTCTCTCTCTCTATCTCTCTCTCTCTCTCCGGCAAGCGACTCAAGAAGTCTGCCGCCACATTGTCCTTTCCAGACACTGCCTGCACCGTAAACTGGAATGGCTGCAGCTGCAGTGCCCACCTTGTGATCCTCCCACTAGCACTCTAGACCCTACAGCTATCTTCCTGGGTTTCGTCCTCAAGTGAGAATGTCGCTTGTACCTGCAAGCTGCTGTTGCCAAGTTCTTCTTTGCCAACTCACACGTCTCAGCTACCTTGTTCCTTAAGTTAACGACGTACTCTGCCGCTGTGCGGAGCTCTTGCCTTTCTGGTTGCAACCACAGATCCCTCAGTATCTGCATGGGCCTGCGCATCAGTGGCATCCTTACAAGGGGAACTCTTGAGACTCTTCCCTTGTCCACAGTACGCTGACACTGGAAGCATGACTGGCAGTACCGACGAATGTCAGCATGCATGCCTGGCCAATAAAAATGGCGACCAACTCGCTCCTTTGTTCGGGTGGTACCTAAGTGACCAGACATGGGTACGTTGTGGGCTAGCTTCATCACCGTGGTCCGTAGTTCTGCTGGGACGCAGATCTGACTCGCTACGTCCTTGGGACCCTCAAACCGCCGGACCAGTACACCAGACTTCCGCGCGTACTCAACTCGTCCAAACTTGGTGTGGAAGTGCGTCCCTGCTTCACACGCACTCCGAGCCTTCCTCAGGGTTTCATCCTGGTCCTGCATCTGAATTAACTGCTGGGTAGAGGTGTTCAGAATGCATTCCTCGACGGGCAGTGGTACGGGTTCTTGCTGCTCCCTGGCTCTCTGCGCGCGTGTCTGCACTGCCCCTACCAATGCCGGGTCTGCGTATACAGGCACACGTGTCCAACCAGGATCTCCTACTCTCCTTGCGAAGTTTCCGATCAGGACTTCCTGCACAGGGCTATTCATGACCAAAACCTCCAACTTCCCTGCGATGAATGGTGACTTCAACTCTACTACCGCCACAGGCAACACAGACCTACATCTGGATTCAGCCAACACTACTGGGACTGTCTCTCCTGTGTACGCATCTGCCGGTACTAACCACTTGGCCACTACGGTGTGTCCGGCACCAGTGTCCCGTAATCCATTGGCCGGAGACCCGTTAACTTCTACAATGCACGCAGGCTCGTACCGCTGCTCAGCGCATGGGCGACACAACGTAGGGACTACTCGAGCTTGGGGCTGGTCACAACAATGAACAGCTCCAACAGAATGGGGCTCAGGGCATTTCCTAGCGATGTGGCCTGGCTTCTTGCAGTTGAAACAAACTATGGTCGATCTAGGCCCTTCTGATCTCCTGTTCAGCTGCTGTAGTGCACCATCACTCTGTTGGGATTTCCGTGTGGGCTGGCTCCCTACTGTTTCGTGCCTATTACCCAGGTTGGGCTGGTTAACTGTTCGGTCTTGCCTCGCCTTCCTCCCCAGTCTTTGGCCTCTGCTAAAACAGTAGCTTCCGTTGCAAGTTGTTGAACAGTTTTCGGGCATGTCTTCCGTACCTCGATCGTGAACTCTGGGGACAGCAGCTGGTAAAACTGTTCTTGGAAAAGCAGATCCTTTACATCCTCTGCCACACTCTCATCCTTGCCCGCTGCCGCACACCAGAGGGAAAACCACCGCTTCATCCTTCCCAGCATCTGGCCGAAAGTCTCAGCAGCGTCCTTCTTGATGCTTCTGAACTTTTCTCGGTAGGCCTCAGCATCTAGCCTGAAGTGGCTTAACAGGGCGTCCTTTATCTGATCATAGTCGCCTAACTCATCCGCACTTAACCGCATCACCGCTTCTCTAGCTTTTCCTCTCAGCAGAGACATCAGACGTGTGGGCCATGAGGTCTTGCTCCACTTGCACATCTGGGCTACACGCTCAAATTGGGCGATGAAAGCGTCCACGTCGTCGTTCTCTCCCAACGGCTCAAGGTGGACATGCTTCGTTTCCTCCACCTCAATCAAGCGTTTCCTATGCGCTGCTTCATCTAAGGCCTGTCTCTCTTGTATGATTAGCTCTCGCTCTCTTGCCTCTAACTCGGCTTCATCCCTTCGTCTCTTGAGATCTAACTCGGCTTGCCGTGCTTGAGCTTCTATTTCCCTTATTGCCCTTTCTTCCTCCATCTTCTTCCTCTGCAGTTCCAGTTCCATCTGTCTCGCTGCTTTCTCATCTTCAATCTTCTTCTGCTTCATTTCTAGCTCCCTCTGTCTATCAGCTTTCTCCTCTTCTATCTTCCTCTGCTGCATCTCTAGCTCCCTCTGCCTAGCAGCTTTCTCCTCTTCTATCTTCCTCTGCTGCATCTCTAGCTCCCTATGCCTAGCAGCCTTCTTCTCTTCAATCTGCGTCCGCTGCATTTCTAGCTCCCTCTCATCCTTCATCTTCTGCCTCACTTTCTCCTCCATCCGGAGCTCCAATTCTGCTTCTCTCGCCGTCTTCTCACCCTCATTACGTACTGAGTCTGTGACGAACTTGGCGAGGTCTCCCCCAGCTAAACCCATCGCCGCTCCCAACTTGGCAAACTTTGCATAAGCCCCCGTCCCCTGTTCTTGATCCACCCCCGCATCCTGGTCACTAACCTTAGGTTTGGTATCCGCCGTAGGGGCCTGTGGATCCATGACACTATCGGGGTCGTACTGCGGATGGGCTCGGGTGTGTTTAGACATAGGATAACCCCTACCACCACAGAGCTAACAAGGGACAGTATGCGATCTGAGCGCAACTGGAGGTTCCTGACTACGCGCTAGCCCTGAATCAACTCAGCACAAGTACACAATACTCTCAATGAGTCACGCACCAAGCATAACTCCACCCACACTTGTGTACCTCATACATATACCCCTATGGGCTCCAACCCATATAATACTACCAATGCACTGTCTGGTCACTGACTGAACCACGTGACACCGTGTGTCCACCGTCCACTGTGCATGCGCACCAGTTACCCACAGTCACAGGCCTCACTGTCTCTGGCAGGCCGCACCCACACGATCACAGTGCACTTGCACCCCACAAGTCCATATGCACTCCCAGCACACCTTAGTGTCACAACCCTGCGCACCCTCGTGCTTCCCACACACAGTCACCTGGGCTTACACTGCCCTTAATCCCCACAGGATATCCGAGCACACAGTGTCCACAGTCACGGGCCGGGTACCACTCTACCTACTCACTGGGGTATACCACATGTAAGGGACACAAAAGACACCTGGTACCCTCCGGCACCTCACCTACACTGTACGGTGTAATCACTCACACTTCCAACAACCACTCAATGTTTATTGACCATTCATACCTCACTCACACGGTAGCGCCAACCCAATCACACCAACACAAGTGCCCTGCCCAATGCCAATGGAAACCTGCCTGAAGTGAACAGGGACACTACGTACCACCTCCCAGGGTACTGGTACGCTCCCACCAACCACCCACTTACATTTCACACAACGTACACACCGGACACAACACCCCCCTACCTCCCTCCTAGCTACCTATCACCTACCCAGAACCGCTTACTACCCCGCATCTCCACCAAAGTGTCACGGTCGCTAAGCCGGACGACCCTACCACCCCTACCCACGCCTATCACACACTAGGTCAGACAACACAGCACACTAACACAGTTTTACAATCACGCACGCTTCTTTATTTCACACACACTCCATGGCGCCACCACTCACGCACATCCACAACTGCACACAAGTATCCCAATTCCCGCTGACTCACCCTACTCTACTATAAAGACCTGGAAGACCCTAACCTAACCTAAAACACCAGTTGCGGTATATCACTGTGACCTGGGGACACAGCGATAGCCCGCACACGTGGTGACTAACTACTAGGGACAAGGATTTACCAAAGGGACTCTAATCTCTTAACGACCGCTACCACCCACACCTCTCCCCAGGACTCACCCTTCTCTTTTAACCCGGGACCACTACCAAACTGGTCGCTGCGTCCCTAAGGGAGGCAACGACAAGTATCCTACACTGTGCCGGCCACTACGTCCTAAAAGGAGGCAGTAGCTAACACCCCTAACCCTACTGCCTAACGCTACACCCCTTCTATCACAAACATGGGACAACCCATCCCGGCCCGGAAAGCTCCAGTCCTCGGCGCTGTACGTGGCCCCTCACAGGCTGACACCTCCCCGGAAGACTCTGCACCCCGGCGCTGTCCGTGGCTCCTCCGCGGACCGACACCCTCCCCGAAGACACTGCACCCCGGCGCTGACCGTGGCTTCCCGCAGTCTGACTCCTCCCTGCGATGGGCACGACACCCAACGTACACAACAGACGCCCTCTCGACGGGTCCGGGGCTCGTAGGACGCCTCCTCCTCTGAAGGCCCCGCCGGACACCAAGGGTGAAAAGGCCTGGTGCAGCGCCCTCTCACAGGACGCCTGAACAGGGACGAGGAACCAGTGCCGGAGAACTCCCGGAAGAGCACCGGTAGCCAGAGGAGAGCTGCCCCACAGAAGGCAGACGGCCTGGGTGGTCTCCCTCTCCCGGGGAAACAACAGGCACTGGAAAGCGCCGCTCACCTGCCGGCACGCGGCAGTACAGTAGAACTGCGGTGATCTGGCCCCAGCCTCAGGACGGAACAGGATACCTGCTGACACAACTGGACATACAGACGATCAACCACACCAGTTCTGCAACTGGCTGACAGTGGCTGCAACAAGGACGACACCGACTCAGCACAGGCCAAGGGCACCCAAACCCGACGAGGACCTGGCCCTAACTATGACTCGAAGTCACGCTTCAAAAACTAACGGCGCTGCCGCCGCACCTACAAGGAGTACGTCCACTCCGACGAACACAAGGGACCGAAGTGAAGCTACCCCAACACATTCCGCCCTGGTCGGAATCAAGCGAACTCTACTCACCACACAAAACAACGATTGGTCAGAGCAGTGTATCCCTCCGCAGAGCTGACACGCCTGACCAACGGACTAGTTACTGCTCGTGCAACAACACGACAATTTACCACAACAACTCACAGACTCTACAACACAACAACAGCCGATATCCTGCCCCGCCTTCTCTGGTGTAGAACCAAAGTAACAAAAAGGGTAACAATCGGGAACGAAACCAACCTCCCGCTTCCATTCCATTCCTTCAATAAGTGAAGACTGGAATGAAAGAATATTGTATGTCCTATTTCACCTGCCCCCCTACCTAGCCTAACCTTACTACCTAACCCTGAGGAACTTAACCTAACTCTAGCTAACTATACCCCAATCTCACCCCGCGCGCGCGCATGCACACACACACACACACACACACACACACACACACACACACACACACACACACACACACAAGCACACATACATGCACGCATACATGCACGCTCGCACGCATACGCGCACACGCTCTCTACCTTGAACCACCACTACTCTTAAACACGTGGACGTACTAGTTTAGTACCGCCGATCGGTGACATCGTATCACCGTCTGTGTACATTTTAAAGTTGCGTAATGGAAGTGATTGCGCCATTGCCCATCCATACAGATTGTTTGCATCTAAATACATGAGATAGTTAGACCTTTTACTTGGATCATAGTCGTCCAAGTATTTGTTGTTTGCTTTACAGTAATGGTGCGACGCCATACTAATTCCTCCACGCAATCCGTTTTCAATCATCTGAAGCATTGGCAGGTTAGACAATAAATCAATTTGTACTCCAGTAAATTTTAAGAAAGCGTCCCAGCTCATCCCGGGCGCAGAAATGTAATGCGCAGGATCCAGGCTGTAATGTTTCATGCAGGTCTTCCTATAATTTTCAAAGACGTCCGCCAACAAACAGGTATCCGCCATTAAATAGGAATCATGATAGTCTCCCATCGTTTTACACTCTAACTTCTGCCACGCATCTTGAGCATGCTGGTAATCAGAATCACTGATGTCCTTTCCTCTAAGACTAGAAAAGAACGCGCCTTTAGGCGGAAGTGTATCTTCGTCAAACCTTTCCCAACTGTTCATGTACTCATAAGGGTAAACGCCCTTTCTAACAAGAGTTGGGTCAAAATATTCTTCTGTTATTGGGCAGGACTTTAAGGACATAGCCAGTGACTCTAATGAACCCATCATGTGTTGCATAGAGTCGTAGAAAGACATGTTATTTAAAGTGAAACACATGTACTTTTCTGATGACTGTGCAATGCATGACACCCTGAAGTCGCTGGTTACTGCTTGCATTATAAGGTGAGAGTCGTAACCTCGCAAGTTGTGAAAGAATATAGGCAGCTTCCATGTCTTTGGTTCAAACTTTAGTTGAAGATTGCATTTACTGTGTGCTGCTCCTCTGAACTTTCCGCTGATGTGATCATGGTCTCTTACTGTTGGATTCTCTGCGTCTGGGGAGAGGCCTAAACCACAAATCCAACAGTGAGTGGCTGAGTCATACTGTTGTTGGTCTTCAGGCGTCATTATGATTTCAGATAAGTTTAGATTATTAGAACAGGCATTACGCACTTGCTGCATGCGTTTTAAGAAGTATTTTGCAGCATTTGGTCCTCTGTATAATTCTGGCTTTGAATGGGCGCCATCCGACCTAACAATGATGAAGGCAAATGAGCAAATCTGATGATTACTCATTAAGACTGTTTTAGGAAGTTTCTGTGGGGTTGGTCCTTCATAAGGAACAATGAGTGATTCGAAGTCTGCGTAAACAACATATGGACTAGTTTGCAACCGTTTCCAGTTCTTAAAACTAACTTTACTGCCTTCTCCGGGCGTAATTAGTTCTGTATCACAGTCAACTGGGCTAATACAATGTTTTATATGTTCGCTCGCAGCTTGAACGGACGGAATTCTTGTTAAACATTTTCTACAGAATTCTTGTTTGCTATGTTGTTTTGTAGTATGCACTAGTAATCTACTCATTGTGCGTATCAATGTGTAATGCGGTAGCCCCGCTGGTGAAAACATCAGTAGTAAGTCAACATGATTTTTGTCTGGTTCGCCAATCGTTGGACTGTTCTTGGACACTTTAATCGGCTGTAGATTTGTTTCCTCATCCCATATGTAGATATTAACAGTTATTGGTTTGTTTTGTTCTTCAAACTGATCAATCTGATTTACACTAACAGGAAAGGATATTCCTCTAAAGTTAAGATCATTGATGTAAGGTTCATAGTTAGACACTCTCTCTGCGTTTTTGCGGACAGGATGCAGCCTAGCAAGAACGCACCACATAAAACATTTGTCGTCTGAATTCTTTATGTTCAGAACTGCTCTCTTTGCAACTAATGTTGGAGGCAGTGGAATGTAAGCCTTGCCAACAATCGGCTCATACTTAGCCTGTTTTAATCTGATCTCTAAGACTTTACCCTCTGACCAGCCAGAGCCTCTCATTTTGGCTTCTTCAGCGGCCACATCAAACTGTGTAAGCAGCTGGTCTGCCCAACCAGGTGTTAAGTCATTATAGGAAAGAATAGTCTGCTGTTTAGTTGAGACCCAGACTTCTAGATTTTCTTCATTTATTGTTATATAATCGATTAAAACAACTAACCTTACTTTAACTGGAGGGTTTATTGTTAGTTTACTTGGAACTTGAGAAATAGCGTGTACAACGCTTTCCCGCACGTTTTTTGGATTAATAACTTCTAAATCAATCTCATTTAGTGCTCTTGACAAACGCTCTTTCTCGAGCATTGCTTCAAACAATTCATCTGAACCTTCATATATCTTATCCATGCTGAGTTTCTTTTCTAACTCAACATATTTATTTAAATTAAAAAAAAAATACTTAATCAGAATCAATATCAACGGTCTTTTTGTGCTTGGACTCATAAACTAAAGTATAAACGCCCTTTGGGGTTGTTAATGTGATCTGTTTAGAACAGAGTTTAATGTCTCGTTTACTTTTTTTAAACATTCCTTTTTTATCTGGTCGGTGTCTGGCTGTTGAGAAAAAGTTGCCCTTGCCTTTCTTTGAAGATCAAACTTTTGTCTTTTGTAGTCCTCAAAATCAGCCTGTAGGCGACTAAATTCTTCATCCGTGATGTTCGAGTCGACAAGTGCTTTATCAATTATCAGTTTGAAGGAACTAAGTTTAGCTGTTATTAGTTGAACCATAGCTGTGTGCGTTTGGAGTTTAGCTTTTATTTTTTTGCTGACAGCACTTACAGCTATTGAACACAGGCCAAGAGTTAAAGACAAACCACCTAGAGGTAAAGCTGCCGGTGCACCTACGCCTGTTGCTAAGAGACCTACACTTGTTCCTGCTGATAGAGCACTAGTGATCGATGCTCCAGTATTAACATATGTAACAGCATTAAAGACAGCAGAATACCTTCGTTTGGTTTTACTGTATTTTGAAAGGTCCTGCTCTAGTTTTTGTTGCATTTGTGTAATGTTGGTTAATTTGAAAGTTTTTATGTCTACAGCAACAGAGTTCTCTTCTTTGGGCACTTTTGGATAAACCTGAACAGACATGCTTTTTTAAAATAAAAATAATTTAGTATTGGATATCTTTTAATCTGTTATCTTGAATATTCAGCTGCGCATCATATATTAAAAACAAATGTACATTAAGTGGTTTATCACTCTCTTTTTCTTTATCAATTTGAATGTTTATTACGTCTTTAACTGTTCTCCCACTCCCATGCAACTGATTATCCTCTGTCGACCTTAGGTCAATCCATAAACCGTATTTCGTTGTTAAATATTCATCAAGTCTAACACTGTGAAGGTGTAGATCTTTAGACACAAGGTCTACTGTTGGATTTCTACACCTCCCGCCTCCGAACAATTTTCTTATTTCATCAAAATGATGATAAGGTTTAAGCCCGCTACCGTAGACTTGGTTAGGACTACCCTCAATTGAACATTGTACTTTCGTTATTTTAGGATTGATAAACTTTTCACTTTGTCTTTGGTATGGTTCTTTATCATCTTCACACAGCAATAAAATACCTTTAAGTGATCGTGCTGCGGCGCTAAAACTAAAATTCCATATAGTGTCTGCTCTGCTTTTAGGATATTTTGAATGATGAATCACTCTTTCGTAATATATTGCTAATTTTGACTGATATTGTTGCAAAGCGAGAGGACTGCAGGCGGAAATCTAAACAAATCTTAAATAAATGTTAGCGAACCGCCCAGAGAACGTGGACAAACGAGTCACAAGACGAAACACAACTAGTTTCGACCTCTTAGGTCTTCATCAGGTGAGACATTAACGAATAAAACAATGAAAATTCACTTAGCGTTATTCGTTAATGTCTCACCTGATGAAGACCTAAGAGGTCGAAACTAGTTGTGTTTCGTCTTGTGACTCGTTTGTCCACGTTCTCTGGGCGGTTCGCTAACATTTATTTGATATTGTTGCTCAATCAGCCTTGCTAAGTTAGGGTTGCTAACAATGTCAAACTCTAACGAGATGTCGAAAATGCTGTACTTGGAATCAGTGTCTGTAGATTTAATGACACGTTTGTATTCATTAAAAGTTAGTTCATATGACAATCTGTCTTTTAATGCTCCTTGAAAGTATGGCGCATGCGCTTTTAACAACTCAAAATCTAAGGGTATAGAAAAGCGATTTCCATAAACAAAACTTACAGCTTCATACTTGTTGCCGGCTTTAGCATCTTCGGCGTCTATTCTGTGTTTTAGTGCTTCGTTATTTTCGATTCCTTGAAACGCAAGATCAGCCCTTTCATTCGCGGTTAGCCATAGATCAGAATAGATTAGAAATATGTCTGCATTGTGTAAAGAAAATATTTCTTGCCCCTCAAGTTTTATAGAAATTTTCTTAACGATTGCCCGTCCCAGATTCTGTACAACTGTCCTGTTTGCGTCTGTTGCTGAATCAAGTTCTATTTTGAAAGTAAGCCGTGCAGATCCCGGCACAATCACTTCATCTGCTCCTAGGTCTGGAAATTTAACAGTAAGAATTTGATCTGAATCAATAGTAGATGGATTATTTGGAACAATAATATTCTGTTTATTTCCCTTCACGCCAAAGGGCTCTTTCAGTCTTCTATGCGGGTCAAGAATCGAGCCATATGCTTGTGACATTTTTTTTATAAAACAAAATAAAAAGTTAATTATTTAAAAACATGGCAGGCATTGAAGGTGAAGAAGATTATGATGTTTTTGATCCTGGAGACGACATGAGTGAAATGACTCCTTTGACACAACCATCGCGCTCAGTGCAGCGTGAATTAACAGAAGAAAGGGCTGAAGCATTTTACAAACGTTTAGGCCTAGAACCTCCCGAATTTATAGACCCTGATTTTGAATTAAAAGATGGCCATTTGTCTGTGAGAAACGACCAAGGGCAACTTGTTCAGCTTACAACTAAACCAGACCCATTAAAGTTTTTAGCTAAGAGTACAATTAGACAAAGACTCAGTGTGCGCGATCAAAATCGCCTTGGCATTACTAAACCAAAATTAGATAGGGAAGCAGTTGCTAAACTTCAAAACACACTACAAAAACTCCCAACAGAAAACCAAATTCAAAACATGGAACTTAAAGATTTAAGCCCAACAGCAGACGAAATAATACAAGCAGAAACCAGTTTTTCAGAAGAAACAGCATTAAAAACTATAAACGATCCGCCGCTACCTATGAGAGAAATAACGGCCCTTGATCATGCTTTGAGAAGCATCAGAGGCGAATTAACAAACAATTTAGCAAAACTGGGTGAACTAGATGAGCATATAAAAAGAGAAAAAGAAAAACTAGTTGAGGCTGATGACCACAACTTAGGACCTGGTGTTAAAGAAAGAATAACACAAAGACTAAAAGATCTTGAACAAGAGAGATCAGCAAGACTAGAAGTGTTGTCTACTAACCGAGAACAATTACGAACTCAAGTGAGCAGAATAAGAGAAACTATCCAAAGAATTTTATATGAAGACACAACGTTAGCAGAACGAATAAGAACACTGTTTAGAGAGCAAGGCGTCACATTAGCAAGTGTTATAACAGCCTTAGGATTTGCAATAAGTACACTGGTGTTGGCTATTACAGGCGGCGGTGGGCAAGGGTTAGTGCCTCCGCCACCATCACCACCATCAGATAAATCATGGGTAAAAAAACAACTTGATCATCTTGCAAGTTTATTAAAAAAATTAGCCAGTAAGGCAATAGATTCTTTGCCTGGTATAATAGGAGGGATCGTTAGCTGGCTTTTGTCTGCCGCAAGTAAAGTAGTTGGCTTTATGGCTGAGCACTTATGGGCATTAGTTGTCTTAATAGTTGGGTTACTTTATAGTAAGATAAAGACCAAGTAATCCTAGGGCAGTTAATCCAATAACAAGTGCCGTCTTTTCATATTCATGGTCATTATTTTTTGAGGCCACGGGGATTGGATGGGGTTTTGAGGGGGCCACGGGGATTGGGACTTCTTTTTTTATTGCTATTGCTGGCTTAGAATTTATGTCGTTTTTTCCGACCTTCTCTTCTTTACCAGCCACAAGGATTTCATTATTATAGTTTATTATTGTTCCTATCTGGAGTCTGAGGTCAGAAGGCAGCATGTATAAACCAGTGCCGACAGCAAAGTCTACTTTCGATCTTGCGTATTGCAAAACATTTTGGTACCTTTTAATACTTGAAGGCAAATCAATTGCAGAATTAATGGCGTCCTCTAAATTTGCTAAATACTGTTTTGGGGCGTCAAAGCCAGTAGAAGGATCAATTATGTTTGATCTCGTTTGTGCTTGCGAACCTAGCAAACACCAAACATAAGTACGAATAGAGTCGTTTATTCTTTCTATTCCCGCTTTTGTTAGGCCCTTAGAAGTATCCAAAATAAATGTTGTCCATGCTGTTTTATGCTCTTGCTCTATGGACCCGAGGTGAACAGTTGTGCCTGAAGAGAAAGATGTGTAAGGAGGATTCCAATCATAGTTATACTTTCTGTGCACGCCCCAAAAATAAAGGGTGCCTAAACCATGATTAAGATCCAACTTTTGTCTAAAGTCTGTCTTTGGGTCAATATCAAATTCGTTACAGATCCTTTCAAAAGCCTTGTAATCTATTCTGTTGCTGAATGGATTAAACGTTTTGTCATTTGGTAATGGTGCTTGCAGTTCAGATAAAATACGTCTGAAGGTGTAATAAAAATGAAATCTATACACTGACCTCACCAAAGGATCAGGATGATTTAAATGATCAGCATACGACACTCCACACCCAGTTGATGCACAAAACACAGCAAAGTTTAACTGGTTCTGATAAAACTGCATCGGATGACTAAACCACACTTTCGGGATGTAGTCGTTTTTAATAGGAGGGTTAAGATAACGATCCAATGGAGTACTAACCTTTACTTGAAAGGCGTCAGACTGAGTCACAGAAATGTCAAGGGTGTCAGTTGTTATATTTTTAAGATTGTAGAGCGGCCCAACAGAATATTTTGCATTAGTATATTTGAATGCACTCATTTTTAAATTTGTTTTAAAAATGTTTGTAACAATAACAACACAAGACAGTCCTTCGTTTTTAGAATATGCTATTGATAATAACTGCGGAACCCAAAGGGTCGCACTCCATGAAATTTTTTACAAAGTCGTATGGTTTAATATAAGTAAATCCAAGGAGAATAATAAGATTCTAAAAGTTGACAAAAGAGGAGACAACGTTAGCCAGTTAACCATACCTGATGGTTATTACGGGTTTTGCTCGCTAAAAGAAGCAATGAGTAACTTCGACATTACTCTCAAACTTAACAATGCAAATTTGAAAATAATGTTGGCATTCAAACCTGAAGAAGAAAAAGTAGGTTACTTTTTTGATGGAGAGCTAGCTAAAATGTTAGGCTTTGCAACTGACAATCGAGCCATTCATAGATTTATAGTTACACCAGACAAAACTACTTATGAGGGAGAATATCCGCTCGATCTTGCATTACATTCATTACTCTATGTTCATTTGGACGAGCTGAGCACTGATGAAAACTTATATGATGGAAGGCCCTCAACTGTTTTAAGAGCTCTTCCATCAGGGAAAGCTGCATATTGCGATTATGAAATTATACAATTCCCTAATTTACAGTTTAAAAGATTAGCTTGTGGGAGGGTCAGATCATTTAATATAAAGATCACAGATAAAACAGGGAAAGTCGTGAAATGTGATAACCTGCACATTGTTTTAGAAATAAAATAATACGTTGTTTTAAAAAATGTCACGTGGACCAGAAGAATCAGGAGTTACATTAGCGCCTGAGAGGTGTGTAACTTTAGAATTAAAAGACCTTGCAGACGTTGAGGACTTTGAACAAAACGGTGAGATAGGCACTTTGTATGGTTTTGAGTACACTAAAGATGGTTATTATAAGCGCAAAGAGGTTAGCGACAGCAAAAGGTTTCCTAAACTAGAACAACTACGCAATGTAGAAGCAAATAATGCGGGTCAGTATGAATATAAAATAGTTCGAAAAACTGACAGCAAATGGCACTTAGAACCATATTTAGAATGGGACATAAAATTTGAATTCGTAAGCCCATTTACGTTTTTCGACCGTCAAAAAAGTTTCAGAAAAGCATTGAACTCTGGCCCTTTACATGTAAGTCTTATGCCAGAGAACAATAGTCGGAAAGAGATCGAAATAAAGAAGTTTGGGAGCAAACAGTACATCCTCCACAGAAGAGAATCAGTTTTGAAGGAAGCTACTACAAAAGTACAGTTCTTTCCACGCACGTTATTAGGAGACACGTTCACAATAATACTTGAAATTTCTGTCTTAAAAGATGTGGGGAGGAATGGAGCTGTGGGTGTCAGTGACAACCTTATGGAAGGAATTCTTATTAGCTGGCAAAACTTAGACGTTGACAATCTTAAAGTTACTGTTGTGGTTCGTCACGATGGTGAAAATTTTAAGGTCGTAACAACAAGCAACAAAATCAATGTTAGTCTTAATAGAAACAATCTGACAAAACTGAGTTGGATTAATCTGACACATTTAGACCTTATAAGATTTTATTGTACTGATCAAATTTTGACGGATAGTATGATAACAACACTAACTGGTGTAAATTAAATTCTGTTATAAAACTATGGAGCAGACGACTTTGGTGTCAATGCCGATGTTAAACTTTATGATAAAAACCCCTCATTGTTCATTGATTTGTGGACAGACTGGTTGTGGAAAAACAATATTTGTCCTCGACCTATTACGAACAGTTTATCGTTATAATTTTGATCATATAGTAATTTTCTGCCCAACACTTAAATGGAACAAAGCATATAATGATAGAAGGTTTATATGGACGGATGATAATATATATTTGATTGATCCCAGCAATAAGCTGAGTGAGTGTTTAGAACACTTTTATAAATTGTTTGAGGGAACGCAGACACTATTTATTATAGATGACTGTTCGGCAGAAAGAGACATAGTTAAAAAGAGAAACACTTTGTCAAAACTAGCTTTCAGTGGAAGACATGCTGGGATAAGTGTGTGGATTTTATGTCAAAAATATAACTCAGTTTTAAAAGACTTTAGAGAGCAATTAAAGACAGTGGTTTTATTTCACATGAAAGATAGAGACGCATTTGATAAATGTATGCGTGAAAATGATGTTATTGAAAATGATCAGGAAAAACATAGGATTAAGCAAAAATTAAAATCTGAAAAGTTTAGTAAATTAGTATTAAAAACAGATAATCCTACACATTATGTATGTTTGTAAAGTGTTTACTATTAGAGAACTATAAAATAGGCATTCTGGGTAAGCCGGCGGAGCAACAGCGGAGCCGGGTGAGCCAGAATGCATATTTTATAGTTCTCTTAGGTGTTCGTGTATGGCAGAAGTAGATCGGTTTTGGTGTTCCTGTAGATGGGTGGTGAGTGGCCTTGCTGTCTCGCCAATGTAGGTACTGGAACAGTCTTGACAACCTACCTGGTACACCACACCACACTGCGTGAGGGGGTCCGTTTTGTTTTTGACATGGGCCAGTTGCTGGCGTAGGGAGTTGGTGGGTTTGTGGAACACTTTGCATCCATGTTGTTGGAAGGTCCTGGCTAGACGCTCTGAGACTCCTTTAATGTAAGGGATCCCCACATTTACACTGTCTGTATCTGTAGAAGATGGGTAGGGAGCTCGGGGGTTGTCCCACATCCATGCAGGGTATCCATTAGCGGAAAGGGCAGTCTTGATGTGTTCTTCTTCTTTTAGCTCTTCCTCCTGTGTGAACACAGTACAGAGGCTCTGTGCATGAGGGTGTTGACAATGGATCTCTTGTGCTGGAGGGGTGGTTGGAGTGAAAGTTCAGATATTGGTCAGTGTGGGTGTGTTTCCTAT
>JAMYXO010001751.1:0-27463 GCA_033310375.1 Conus canariensis | reverse complement strand
CTTTACCTCTAAATAAAATAGATTTTGAACGGGGAGTGTGGTTGTGCCACAGGTGTCTGTAGAAAAAAAGCGGGAGTGTGGTTTCTCAGGTGTCATGGGGAAAACGAAACAAAAGATTCGGTTCTGTCTAGAGGTGTTATAGCAACTGAAGCAAAGGAGTCGGGTTTTGTCTAGAGGTGGCTATAGAAACTAAAACTGAGGAGTATTTTTTTGTCAGAAGTGTCTTAGCAACGAAACTGAGGGAGCCCCGGTTCTTTTTAAACGGGTTTCCTGTGGCAATTAAAACAGAAGTGGGTTGGGTGTTAAGTGTCTTATCACATAACAAGTGTTGGTTGGAATACTTTTTCTAACCATGAAACAAAAGTGTGTGGTTGTGAATACATTGTCTTTCACAAAAACAAAGTGGGGGGTTTGTGTCTACGGGTGTTATGAAACTAAAAACAAGGAGTGTGGTTTGTGTGTACAGGTGTCATAAAAACTAAACGAGGAGTGTGGCTTGTGTTACGGGGTCATAGCAGCTACGAAAGTTCTTACTGAGGGAGTAAAACGGCCTTACAGGACTTTCCTGCCAGAAAACCCCCTTATGCGACTCTGTTTCCACTACTTGATAGGTGACCTCGCAACCCCCTTCATGCAACTCTGTCCACTAGGGTAGGGAGGCCCCTCGCAACCCCTTCATGCGCCCTCGGTCCACATTGGCAGGTAGCCTCGCAACCCCCTTCAGAGACTTGGTCCACTTTTTGGACGGGGGAGCCTCGCAAACCCCTTCAGAGACCTGTTCCACTTTGGTAGGTGACCCTCGTGGTTGACCTGTTTTCCCCGGTCTGCCCCTGATCTTGGGTCCTCCCTTCCTGTATGGTTTGGGGGGTCCTTTGACATTTCTTTCCCCCCCCCCTTCCTCTCTCTCTCCTCCTCCCTCTCTCTCTCTCTCTCTTTTCCCTCTCTCTTTCCCCTCCCTCTCTCTCCCCTCTTCTTTCCCTCTCTTCTTTTTTCCCCTTCCTTCCCCTCCCCCTCTCTCTCTCTCTCTTCTTTTCCCCTTTTCTCCCTCCCCTACTCCTTTTTCTCTCTTTCTTTCTTTTCTCTTTCTCTCTCTCCTTTTCTCTCTCTCCCCCTCTCTCTCTTTCTTCTCTCTTCTTTTTTCTCTTTCTTCCCCCTCCCCCTCTCTCTTCTCTCTCCTCCCTCTCTCTCTCTCTCTTTCTCTCTCTCTCATTTTCTCTTTTTCTCACTCTCCTTCTCTTTCTCTCTCTTTTCACTTTCCTCTTTCTCACTCTCCCCCCCTCTTCTCTCTCTCCTCTCTCTCTCTCTTTCTCTCTACTTCCCCCCTCTGGCTTTTTTTTGCTTCTCCTGCACGCTTCTACCTTTGTCTGTGCTCTGTCGGGCTTTTCTTGCTGTTAGGTGCCCCTTTTTTCCCCTTTCTGAACGTTTTTTTTTCTTTTCTTTTTCCCTTTGATGTTTCTTCTGTCCTTGTTGTTCTTCTGTCCTTTATGTTTTTTCGTCCTTTGATTTTCTTTTCCTTCTTGGAACCTTTTGCCCTTTCTTGTTTAAATTGCTTTTTTTCCTTTGCTCCTTAGGCCCTTGTTGTTGTGGGGTTGTGTGTGGTGTGTGTGTTGGTGTGTGTGTGTGTGTGCGCGCGCGCGCCCGGCGTGAGTGCAGCGTGTGTGCGTGGTGGTATGGGGTGTGTGGTGTGGTGTGTGTGTGGTGTGTGTGGTGTGTGTGGGGTGTCCCGGGTGCGTGTGTGCGCGACCCCCGGCACGGGGCGCGGGTGTTTGTTCTTCGACTGCATTTCTAGTTTTCTTAGAATTCAGAAACGAACCGAAAAAATTTTAAGCCAAACACATATTACCTTTTACATCAATTTTGAATCCTTTGTTTTTTTAAATACTCAACGGACACAGTGAATTTTTTTTCCCCTGCTGTAAAAAGTCAACTGACTAACAAAGAAAAAAAAAAAAAGAGGGGGGATTCAAAGCTAAAGTTTTAATCCAACAGCGCAAACAATTTTTTAGGTCACTCGAACCCTCCTGCTGAAGAACAATCCAATAACTCATCATCCATCTTCCCTACACATTGTCCATTAACTTCTTCTCTATGTGTTGGCAACGGAAGGCACGAGCAGCAAGAACGAAAAATAAAAATGATTAGCACAGCGTCCTAGAAATGGGAATCGCTTCTATTTTCTGCGCGTGCGCAGAGACGGGCTAAAAGCAGTTCTGTTCCGTCGCCCGCGAGTATTGGCTGTGTCGTTTGCATCGTGCTAGCAGCCGTCAGTTTTAACACCGAATTTCACGTTCGTGATTCCGCGGAGATAGTCCCATGCTGTTATTAAAGTGATGACACCGAAAGCCGACGAAGTCACTGCATCGTGCCGAGGTTGTGAGAGTCTAGGATCCTCTCTCCTCTCATGTCTCCTCCTCTCTCTGTACGCCTCTCTTCTCATCATCCTCCTCTCCGTCTCATTACTCTCTCAGTCCGGTCTCTCTCTCTCACCTCCTCTCTCTCTCTCTGAATGACTAGACAGAATGCTTAGGTTAAGGAGGCAGTGTTGACTCTGGTGTTCTGGAATCTCTCTATACTACTCTAGGATGTCATTCCCCGCAGGGAAACTGGACTTATACTTTTTCTTTACATGCTGAGTCATAAGCAAAAGCACATTATCATTCCATTCTGATCACTACCCCCACAATCACATCTTGTTCTATATAAGGACCACTCACCCCCTCTTTCCAGGATATCGAAACAGTTACCCCCCCTCGACCCCCCCCCCCCCCCCCCCTCCATGTCCCCTTTTCATTCACATACACCCCCACATCATCTTTCCACATTGAACACTCTCTCCACAACTGTCTTTCCATATGGAACAACCTGAACAACCCCGGACATCATCTTTCCACATTGAAACACATCTTCTCAACATTGTCTTTCCATTAATGAACAGACACCCACAATATCTTCATTCTGAACCACTAACCCCACGTAACTTTCCATGTCAGAACACTATTCCTTACATTATCATCTTTCCATTCTGAATCAGTACCCCGCCCATATTTAATCTTTCCATTCTGAACACTATCATTACATTATCTTCCATTCTGAACAGTATGTCCCACATTATCTTTCCATCTGACCCCTTATGCGTCCACATTACTTCTTTCATTCTAGAACCATTATCCCCACAGTGATCTATCTCCTGAACATTATCCCCACATTATTATTTCCATCTGAAAGGCTATATGCCCACATTATCTTTCCATTTCTGAACACTTAATCCCCACCATTATCTTTTATCCAGTCTTCTGAACACTATCCCTCACATTAGATCTTTTCCCTTCTGAACTTGTCCCCAATATTAAATCTTTCCATTCTGAACACTATCCCCACAGTATCTTCTCCATCTGAACACTAGGCCTCACATTATCTTTCCCTCTGAACATTGTCCCTAAATTATCTTTCCTTCTGAACACTCTATGCCCACATTATCTTTTTCCATTCTGAACACTATACCCCACATTTATCTGTTCTCATTCTGACATTGTCGCCCAATATAATCTTTCATTCTGAGACACATGCCCACAATTATCTTTCCAATTACTGAACACTCATCCCCAACATTATACCTTCCATTCTGAACATTGTCCCCAATATTACTTTCCGTTTCTGAACACTATTCCCACATTGTACTGTAACAATTCCACATTACCCATCCCACACTACCCCCTACAACATCCCCCATTACACATTTCTCACTTCCCTTGCGCGTACTAGAACACACACATATTGTCAGGCTACTCAAGTGGTGTCGTGTCTGTGTGGGTGTGGGTGCGGGAGAAAGATATTTTTCCATCTAATGAGACATCACAGGACAGTACTCATTGGCTGAGGTGTGTGTGGTTGCTGTGCGCCGCGCGCGCGTTGTTGTGTATATGTGTGTGGTGTATGTGTATGTGTTGTAGTATGTGTGCGTGTGTGTGTGTTTATTATGTGTGTCTATGTTGTCTGTTCTGTGTGTGTGTGTACGGCGTGCGTCGCATCGCGCGAGTCCAACTGTGTCTGTGTGTGTGCGTGTATGTGTGTTGGGCGGTGGCTGTAGGCTGTGTATGGCTAGTTTGCATCTGATGTGTAATTTGTGTGTGCGTGTATGTGTCGTATTGTTGTCGGTGTATGTGTGTGTGTTGCGTGAGCGTGTGTGCGTGCGTGCGTGCGTGCTGATGTGTGTGTGTGTGTGTGTGTTAGCGTGCGTGCGTGACCGTTGCATGCGTCGTATGTGTGTGTGCGTGCGTGCGTGGCGTGCTGTGCATGCATGTGTGTGTTTGTGTGACTTGTGTGTGTGTGTGGAGGTATCTGTGTGTGTGTGTGTGTGGTGCGGGAAGGACGTGGTGCAACCCAGCTGTACGCCATCTCAGAGTGCAGTTGCTGCAAGGCGCAGGAAGTTATACCTGACCAATCCTCACGCCCCCACTGCGCGGTCCCACTTCCTCCCTCGACCACACCTCCGCTCGCTGCCTGGCCGCACAACGCTGCCGCCTCCCGCCTGCCCCTCCCCTCTTTCCCAGCCCCGGCCCCCTGGACTCCTCTTGGTAACTGTCTGGTCTTGGCTGCTGAGCGAGAGACTAAAGCTGGCTCACCTGCTGGCTGAGGCTGTCTGAGTCTGTGCGCGCCCTTACGCAACACACTCCCACAACGACATCAACACACACACAACACACACACACGACACACAACTCGCGCTCCAGTTCTCACCAGTCACACACACACACAGCACACACACTACACAGCACACACACCACACACACACACAAAACACCCATATGAACACACACAACACACACACACACACCACACACACACACACGCCGCGCGCGGCATGCGCGCGGCGGACGCTCTTGCCACCGCACGTGCACAACTCACGACACACACACGCACACATCACCACACACATACACACATGATATATACAACACAACGCACGCCACGCGCACGCATCGCACACACACACGCTTCACGACTACACACACACCACACACACACACACACCACACAACTACGCACCGTCCGAGCACGCAACGACTCGCACACAGCACACACGGACACACACACAAACACACATCCACACACACACACACACACACATCACACACACGCACGCGCGCGAGCACATACTCCATATCTTCTCTCATCTGTCTGCCCCCCTCTCTCTCTCTCTCTCTTCCCTCTCTCTCTCTTCTCCCTCTCTCTCTGGTCTCTCTCTCTCCTCCCTCTCTCTCTCCCTCTCTCTCTCTCTCTCCTCTATCCCTCTCTCTCTCTCTCTCTCTCTCTGCTCTCTCGTCTTCTCTCGCTCCAGGTCTCCTCGGCGCTCTCTCTCTCTCTCTCTCCATCGAGCTGCAACAAACTGTGAGATCAAATGCATCCACTGCCGCATAAACAGCCATCCAACAACCATCATCGACTGGCCACAATAACTGCGATTAACAACGAACTAACCTACTGCCAACACAATCTACACTACAACAACTACATCGACTGCCACAACTACAACAATTTCATTGACTACTCGCACAAACTACAGCGCAAGTATTTTTAACTGCCACAACGAAAACTATTCTACAATTTGTGACGCTTCTGCTACTACAACCAACCGAGCCAGTAACTACTACCACACTGCTACGCGACTACGATTGAGAATAACCAAACTGTACAACAACACCACCCCCTCTTCTCCCTCCCCCACCCACCCCCCACCACCACCCGCACCCCCACTCTCTCCTACTCTTACGGACATCAACTGTGACGACAGTCATTACTTCTAGGACTAGCACAGCATCACCGACTCCCATCCTTACTCGAACGACGACGATATCCGAACCCTAAACCCTCGGCTGCGCAGAGATCTAAGGCGATTTCGGTGCCTGAAGTATGTGGTGCGTGTGTGTGCGAGCAGAGTGCAGTGTGCTATTGAGGCCCACCCCCCCTCCTGTTCCTTCCCCCACCAACCACAGCGCACCACCACACCACCACCACCGCAACAATCCCTGGATAGACTCGCCTGTGATCGACTCACTTCTGGTGCAAGACTCCCAACCCCCTAGCCCCGCATGTCAACGAGGCGCCGCCGCAGACGATCTACTGAAGCATTTCCATTCAGTGAGTGTGTGTGTGTTGTGTGTCTGTGTGGTGTGTGTGCTGAGTGTGTGCGTGTGTGTGTCAGTGTTAGTTGTCACAGTGTGTGTGTGTGTGTGTTGATGTGTGGTTGTGTGTTGTGTGCGCGCGTTCGCTGCATGCGTGCATGGTATGAAATAGAGAGCAGGTAGAGAGACAGAAAGAGAGAGAGAGAGAGTCAGATTATATGTGTGTTGAGTGCGGCGTGCGATGCGTCCGTGTGTTGCGTTGCCGTGACAGAGACAGAGATAAAAGAGAGAAACAGAGAGAGAGCGATTGTGTAGTGTGTGTGTGTGTGTGTGTGTGTCGTGTGTGTAGTTGAGTAGGTATGTGTGTGTGTGTGTGTGTGCAGTGCGTGAGTGGCGTGAGAGCGTGCGTGGTCCGTGCGTATGTGTGTGTGTGGTTAAAGCAAACTTCTATCAGCGACAAAGGAAAATCGTGACGACCGATGTCACATATTGCAGTGTACCGTGGACAATAAATTGGTGCTATATCCCAATATTCTTTGAACACCAGACCGAAAAGCAGTGATTTTTTGTTTTTACCCTCAGTATAACATCACTCACAAGACAGCCTTTTCTTGCATTTTTGTATTCGAGGACCCCTTGCCGCTCGATGATTTTTATGTAAGAAGAGCGGATTTCCCCAACTCGAACCTAGGCATACTATATCTGGCCACTCGAAAGGGTATAGGAAATGAGCACCACACTCCCCCTATCGTGCCTATGCCGCACATACTCCCACCTCGTCCAGCCACCACCTGTACTCACCTCACATCGCTCACTCTTGCGCCCTCCCCCCCCTTCCCCCTTCCCTCATTCTCCTCATCCCAGATTTTTCCGAGTCAAGATTCAGTCTCTCGCCCCCCCGCCCCCCCCACCCATGCCACACCACCGTCCCCTCCCCCATTCCATATCCGTCACCAGTGTTCATTTTCACTGCTATCACGTTTGCTTTTTCCCCTGTTCCCTCTAGTGCCATTGTACTTCCACGTTTCTATGTTTTCTTCCTTCTCTTTTTCTATCTACTATCACCCGTTGAGTTCTCCGCTGTTCTATGTTTTTTCCCTCTCTGTTCCCTCTTTCTTTTTTTTCTTCTTAAACGCCATTGCGTTTTTCAGATTCTATCTCTTCTCCTTGTTTGTGTGTCCCTTGCGTTTCTTCAGTTTCTCTTATCTTTTCTCTCCTTGTTTATGTGTACCCCGTTTTGTTTCTCAGTCTTATGTTTTTCGCCCTTGTTTGTGTAGTTCCCCATACTTTCTTCGGGCTCAGCTTACTATTACATTCTCCCCTTGTTTTGTGTATCCCATTGGTTTCCTGTTCTTATTCTCTTTTACCCTGATTTCTTTATCCGGCGAGTGGCGGTAGAGTGGTATCGCTGTTATATGCGCGTGGGTCCTCCCCCGTCAACCCCCCTACCCTAGGGCTCTCCCCCTGGTCTTACTCCCTATTGTATTCCTAGTTCTAATATTATATATCCAACTGTCTTCATCTTGCAGTGGTATCCATGTCGGTTTCACCCCTTAGCCGATATTATCCTGTGTCTATCTCCTGAGTATCTCTATGTTATTACCCTTGTGCGCGTGTCGAGAGATATATCTGAAGCGAGAGTCCTGGGGGTGGGGGGCTAGGGGAGTGTTGTTGTGGGGGGCCACAAAATGTGGGATGGATGATATCGGGGAGTGGTTTGGAAAAACAGTTTGGGGGCATATATAGGAGGGGGGGGGGGGGGGGGGTGGCGGTGTCCCCGGGGGGGGTTATAAAATGGGTAAGCGTGAGTGAGAGAGTCTAACAGGTGGGTGTGGGCAAATGTAGCTATGGACACATGAAAAGGGATGATATTTTACATGATTGTTATTAATCTGGGAGGGGGGTAGGGGGGGGGGGGGGGGAGGTCGGGCGTGTGGTGGGGGGGGGGGGGGGGGGGGGGGTGCGGGGAGGGGGAGGGCGAGTGAGATGGGGTGTCGCGCGTGTATCTATTTGTACGGGAAAAGTGTGTGTATTGAGACATGTGTGGTGAAAGGGTTATTTAGTTTTAAAATGGGGAGAGGGTGAAGGTTGGGGAAGGGGTAAGTTATGGAAAAGGGAATTATTATGATGTAGTTGAAGGTTAGTAGGATGTGAAAAATGGTTGTAGTGTGATAAATTTGTTTATAATGTTATTTGGGGTTAACAAGTGGAGAATTTGAATTGTGTTGAACAGGTAATAGGTTAAAATTTATATTGTTAAATTAGTTTAAATGTATTTATGTCACTTAAACTTACATATTTTTATAATTTGTTTAAATGGTAGTTGGTTTTAAATTGGTAGAGTGTTTAAAATTGGTTAAAGGTTATTTTTGTAAATTTGAGAGTGTGAAATTGGTTTTTCATGTTATTTGGGGGAAAATTGATATGTGAATTTGTTAGAAGGTTATATGTTGTAAAATTTATATTATTAAATTTTTGAAATGTTAATGTTTTAAAATTGGTTTATTGTATAAATTTGGTTAAATGTTATTTGGTTTTCACCCCATTGTTTCATTTCTCCCATTGTATCCCTGTTCTATGTTTGCCCCTTGTCATCTTTCGTCCACTACCACACTATTGTATCCCTTTGTGTCTTTGCTATGTTTTCCCCTTGTTTGCTCTCTCCCATATTGTATCGCGTTCTATGTTTTTCCCCCTTGTCCTTTTCCCATTGATATCCTGTTCTGCGTATGCATTTCCCCTTGTTTCTTTCTCCCCCTATTCGAGTACTCCCCGTTTCTCTGTTTTCCCCTTTGTCTCTCCCCTTCTTGTATCCCCTGTTATCTCTGTTTTTCCCTTGTCTCTTTACCCATTGTATCTCCCTGTTTCCTCTGTTTTTCCCTTCGTTCTCATTTATCCTCACTTGTACCCCCTGTCCACTATTGCATTTCCCCTTGTTTCTCGTCTCCCATTTATTTCCTGTTCAATGTTTTCCCCGATTCCTTCACGCCTAATGTTTTCCTCCTCGGAATAAGCACAGTTACAAAGACAGTCAGATCGACGCGTTCTGTCGATATCTTCTCATCTTCTATCAACAGAACAAACACAATCGAAAGAAGAACACTAAGAAAACAAAGGCAGAACGAACACGTAATTAGTGTTTTAGATGTCAGGAAAAGTATGTTTCACTGGAGTGATACTAAAACGTGCGGAGAATTGAGGAGCTGCATGAGAGAAAGGATTAAAGAGAAGAAAAAGAAAACACCGAAAAGATCGGAAGACAGAGACAAAAAAAGGTCTCAAACGTTCAGTGGATAAAAAAAGGAATCATAGGATTCAATGAGCATCAATACTGATAATAATTGATATGGACTTTCATAAACAATAAAAGAGACATTTTAATTCGTTCTTCTTCACTTTAATTTCAATTTCTTTTTTCAATCAGTCAGTTCCCTGCTCCTTCCGTCGTTATAAAACAATACAAGCCGAGTTTCGATTATGGTTTCTTTTCGTTTAGGAAAAGAATAGTCCCACTTTCTTCTCCCCATATCCTGTGCACTCTTCTAACTACTAAATGTCCATGAGTCTTAGTATCTTTCCCGTTTGAAAACCGTGAGGTCTCCATTCTTGCACGTTTATTACTGTGTTTAAATCAAGTGAGCTGCGGTCCATCTAATTCTCTGGATCTATTAAAGACAGAGATCACAGAGCGTTGTCTTCCAACGAATCACTTATCTCCTCTTAAATGATAAGGTGTCCAGGTCTTTTCTCTTCTTTCCTCGTTTTAGCCAAACAATAAAGGAGGTAGTGTTCTATATAACCCATCCGACTGTATTTCACACCCACTGGTCGATTTCTGTTTTCTCGACTGAAACTCATTCGTCAATCATTTCAAGTAATTAGTGGTAAATCCTTAATCTGATACTAAGATATATCGCCCTCCTTACTTAGATCTTTATGGTAACATCTTGTTATTACTTCCCTCTTGTCCATTTTTCAAGCAAAAAGGCCACAAGATTTTCCGTTTGTTAAGTAAAGCGATCTGTTTACATGTATTGAATGATGAGGTCCATTTCTCAATTCTGGACTGGTTGTTTAATCAAGCTGACGAGATCCGATTTCTTTGTACGTCTCTGATCTTTTAAAAAACGCGGTCCATTTTCTTTTACTTCATTTCATCCTCTACAAACAGTAGCAGTCCCTTTCGTTGTCTCTTTCTATTGATTGAAGCAGCAAGCAGCATCTCTGCCGATTACTTCTTCATCTCATGCAATAGCGCTTGTCTGCGTTTTCAGAATTCCCAGGCAATTAGCCCATCTCAGTAGCGATGAGTATCGCTTCTTTACAATTTTATCTATCTCCTGCTGGCTTCCTCTGCTGTGTTAGTAGCTGTGTGTGCTGAATGTCGTTATTCTGAGGCTGTGTTGTCGGTGTATTCGTGTGTGGTTAGTGTGTTGTGTGTGTGTCGTATGTGTATGTGCGTTGTTGTCTGTAGTGGTTGTAGTGTGCTTCTGTTGTGCTGTGTGTGTGTCGGTGGTCGTCGGTGTGCTTCCGCTGTGTCTCGCCGCAGCGCTACGCGGACGCTCAAGAAGACTCGCTAACTGGCGATCCTGCCAACTCTGCCATAAAGGTCCTGGCGTCGTAACGTTTGTGTAGGTGTGGTCTATATTGTTCGCTGTCCGTCGTGTCACCGTGTTCTTCTGTTTTTCGCTGTGGCTGAGTGCTGTGGTTTGTCGTTAGGATGGGGGTTCACTAGTGCTTGGGGAGAGGAGAGAGAGCGAGTAACAAATGATATTTTCATCACTTGAGTTGTAACAAATCAGGTATCCTTGTCGCATTTGTTCTCTAAATTTAAGTCTATGATGGCCACTAACGTTCGAATAATTCTCACACATTTGCTAGTGGTTACAATAAATTAACCGATGCGAGTTAGTTAGAAAGGAAAAGTGTGCTCTACACTATCCTATACATACGACTTCATTAAGTCTTGCTACACAGGACTTTCCACTTGCGTGTCATCGAATTCAACATGTTTCTCACTTATTAGTTATTGTCTGTTTTTTACTTTCTTACGAGATTCGTTCACTATTAATAATTATCACTATTATTGTCTTATCATCAATCATTATTATCAATTTCTTTTACATCCCCTCTTCACAAAGTGATTCTAGCGCGTCCGACATATTTGAAAATCTGAGAGCAAAAGAACACAGTGCACTCATGAGTCTGACATTGACAATCGTGCGTTGCCACATGCCCAGCATCTTTCATTCTATAACTATCGTTACGTTTATCATCTAAGTGTTCTGAGTATTGTCTGACTTTCTTGTTTGGTGCCAACTAACTTTGTTTCTGTGATCCTAAATACTATTTGTATATAACTCTCTCTAGCGGCCCTCCTTACTGATGAAAACGGATCTCTCTAAATATTAGGCGAGATGCAATATGTAAAAGGCTGTTTCCTGTGAACCCGTGCTCTGTCTCTTCTCTCGTATCATTCTTCAGCATCTTCCCTCTTTTTTTTCATATTCTTGTCTTGAGTTTCTCATTTCTACATATGCCTCTTGAAGACAGCTTACTTCTACGTCGCACTGCTTGACAGTTCAAGTGAGCTACGCTGTTGCCTTTGCGAAGACCCTTTCGGTGTAGCATCGACTGGGTAGAGGCAGTTTTGATGATTGCTCAACGACGATCGAATTGTAATCTTTGAACCTCTCGTCTATCTTTAGATTTTCATCGTACCCGTTGCGTTGTAACTATTTGTTGATTGTTAATTGTTTTGTTCTTTGTGCATCGTCTTCTCTCACTGTGGCATCGCGGCTCGCCCGCGACACGCCCCTCCGTTCCCCAAATATGACAGCACCGCATCCCCATTCATGTACTCAGGTTGCTCATTGAGGACAGCCCACCGCGGGAAGACCCCGCACCCAGGCTGAGTCACTTACGGTGGGTGTTCAGTGATGCCTGGAGTTGGTTGCATCCAGCCTGCCTAAGAACAAATATCTAACTCACCCCCCTTTGCTGACGACAATATCCCGTATTCCCGGCGGAAGAGCCGAACCGGACACTCGAGCTTTTACCGCTTCACGCGGGAGAGGCGCGCCAGTCCACTCAATCCCGCTGCAACCACAATCCCATGAATGAATTTGGTCCGGGTGGTCGGCGACCTTAGCGACGAACGGAACTGGACGAGGGGAGTGAACGGAAACTGAGCGGTCACTGCGCGAGCAGATGAGTCCATGGAAGACGGGGACAGCACTGGAGGGACCTCTCATGCAGATCAGTTGTAGGCCTGGCATGAGAAGTGGATGATCAGAAAGATGGGATTTATGCAACGCAGTGTCCATTGCCGACGCGTCCAAGAGAGACTACGTACTGCCAGACCCAGAGCGAGCAGAATCAGACTGAGGCAGTCAAGTATATAGTATGCTTAGATGAAAAACGATGTCATAGAGAATACCAAGCAGACACACAACGAATGAGAAACGCTAAAAACCATCTGAGTAACACTCTCGGTTTCAATTGAACACGTCGTGGCCAGAGCGCATAGGACTATGGTGGGGTTATCTAATGACTCTGTAGGTGACGCACAAAGGAAATGTTGTCTAAAGATGTCCAGCAATTTCATTGCTTTGTCCCTGCAATCACAGCGAACTGGCGCGACTGCGTATACGTATGCATCATCGAACTGGGGAATTGAACATGATGCAAGCAGCCCTTTTCTTGTTGATTTCTTCCCTGAATCCTGACCGTCAATCACAACGTGAGGGCGCGTGCCGAATGACGCTCCGGCATTACTGCTGGATACGCGAGCTCCTATGCAACAGCGCTTTTTTAATCACTAGTTGAGGCATGCTTCTCTCACGCTACCGAGATGATCGAGCAAACTTTTGTGTCGGAGAGATAATCTCCCATTCACCTAATTAGCGGTCATGTAACCACAAATTTTTTTTAATCTATACTTTGTTCTTTGCTGCAACTGTATCTACTTCCTGAGAAGCTTCATCTATGATTTTTCAGCGAGTCGCGCGCTGAGGATAAGAGAATGTGTGTTCCAAAATCAAGAAAGCTAACACAACAAGTGAATCTCCCGGTTTCCGTCACTCCCTGGGCCCCGTTTTCTTCTCTTTGTTGAAGGATGCATAAAGAAGGATATTGAAATAATTCTATCAGTCCAAACGAAAATAACAAAATGAACATAAAGGACAGGTTGCGCAGGAAGAGAGCGTGGCAGCTTATGTTTTTGTAACTCTTTTTGTTGACGTTTGAAAATCTTTCCTGTGAATCACAAGAAATGTACTGCGATATCCCCGAGAGAGCTTTCTCGAACCCGCTCTTCCTTCGGAGTCTTCAACTTGTTATTTCTAGTCTACACAAAAATATGTCCATAGCACTTTACAAACTGTGTATCACGTCACAAGGGGTCGCTCCAAGTCTTGTTTCCGACCGATTCGCTCATCTTTTGCAGCCCAATAGTCATATCACTCCGCGTCTAGTAATGATTACGTTTACAAAAACTGACACTTCAGTCTTGCATAATCCGCTGAGCGGCCATCATACTCGTCACAAATGTATTATCTGTTGACAACTTCAATCTAAAGCTCTTTTTTTTTTTTTTAATTTTTATTTGTCTTTTTTCTTTTATCTTTCCGGAAGTGTGGAAAAACGTGTTGTGCTGGCAAAATTGAACACATTGTATTTGCATGCTTGAGTCAACTTGCATGATTGATTGTTCTTTTCTCTGATCCGAGGTTTAACACTAGATATGTTATGATGCCTCTTGTCTTTTTTTTTCTCTTTCGCGAAAATGGGTTTTGGTTTTTGGGCGTGTGTTTTGACATCAGTATACAGAATTTGTTTTAGGGAACTTGAGATTTAGAGAAAAACAGAAAAACCTAAACAGGTTGCAAAGTGCTTTTTAGGTGTTGTGTTGACGATGCGTTCAACACGAAGTCTGTTTTGTGAGTCTCTTGTTTGGAACGTTGATTGTTGTTCGTTGTTGAGTTGTTTGGATTGTGTAGTTGTTGTTCTTGTCTATTGCTACGTTGTTATATGTTTTTACGACCATCTTGCCATTTTCTGGAATGTTTTGGCGTGCTGGAAGCAATTATAATTTCTCTTCATCTCTCATCCTCTCTCTCTCTCTCATCGCGTCTACCTCTCTCTCATCTCTCACACACACACACACACACAACACACCACACACACACACACACACACACACACACCCACACACACACACACCATTAATCTTGCAGCTCTCTAGTCAGCGTGTTCCTGATGATACCCAGGCGGTGCACAGCTGCAGCCACGGATAGCGTTCTCTAGCTCCCCAGACAATCACATCCAACGGGAAGCGATCCATATCAGGTCGTCACAAAGCTCCCCACAAGAGGAGACGCCGCACTGTCGCTCAGTTCCCTGAGCACGCCTATCTTCTTAACCAGCATAAGACCAGGAAACCACCACCCACCCGCAGACGGACGACACTGCCGTGTCCTTCAGTTCGGAGCCTCATTGTCAGGAGCGACCCTGAAGTTCATCCAGTGTGCGCTGTGTTCCCCATTACACAAGAGCCGCGATTTCTGACGTGTCTGTGACTCTACGTCGACCAGCGGAGCAGATGTTTACGGAGGAACCGAAAACGAAAGAGCACTCCGCAAAATAGCAGGGCTCATGGAAGATGGATAGGAGACTATCTCACATGACAGAACCACTTCTCAGTCTGTGTATAGCACTGGTGTTCAGGCCCGGCCCGAGAGAGATACAGACACCTGCGGTGTTGTCTCGGGACTCGAACAACGCGCGCGCCTCATGGAGACACGTCAAACGTGATGACATTCGACTGAGGTTGTTCTCTTCCAGTCTGGCTATACAGCCCCAGAGAGCACGTTCTCTCCTCAACGATAGGGCAAACTAAATACATCCCACAAACAGATAGCTCAACGATCTTGGACACGAACGAGCACGACTTGCCAGCCAGAACCGCGCAACACCCTTGAGCAAGGCGCGGAGTGGCCGCTGGTCACGCGATGGTCGGCTGGTCACACAGATTACACTTGGTCATCGCGATGCGGTTTGGTCTCACGGGCTTGTAAATTTTGTTCTAGCATCTGCTGATCATGTATTGGCTTGTTCACACTCTGATTCTTATGGAACATGCCCATTATATGTTGTGACTTAAAAGGACTGTCATTACGTGTATAGAGAATTTCAGTAGTTTTGCTATAATATCTGTGTGTGCAGAGATGTGTGAGTGACTGTCTGGTAGTGTGGTGGTGAGAGTGTGTGGTGTGTTGTGTGTCTGTGCGTGGTCTGACTAAATTGGAATAAGTCAGTCACAAATAAGCCTTGAAGAGACCAATTTACTGGTGAAGAAAAACGTTTGGTGATCATTGTAAAATCATGTGTTCAGTGTCTTTATTTTCATCTATAGTGAGAGAGAGAGAGAGAGACAGAGATGAGAGAGAGAGGCGAGGAGAGAGAGAGACAGACCAGACGGACAGACAGAGACTAGCTACGACAGACAGGCAGACAGACCAGACAGAGTCAGAAAGCAAATCAACAGTACACAGGTGGCCGCGGGGCGTTACAGCACTACACACACACACACACACGAGCACACACAACACGACATCACACACACCAACACCACACACACACACACTCTCTACGAGAAGGGCGTCGGGGGGGGCAGATAGTCAATGACACTACACATCGTAAGCTCAATCCACATCATCAGTCGAAATTGTCAGGGCAGTTGTCACAGTTGGAGAGGAGAACGATGGTACTGCAAGACACACGTGGTCTCTATCAAAGAAGAGAGAAAACAAAGTACAGGACCACAGCACGCGCGTTTCGACCTCATTGGGTTCTTCAGTCATGCCAAGACAGACAACATTCATGTGAGAAAATAATCATGAAGGATTGGAGCATACGCGTCTCGTCGGCTTTCTCATGCCTGGAACATTGGTAAAAGTGAAGAAACGAGGTTATCTATGCAAATGGTAAGGTTGCTTCTATGCCCAGCCGACTTGCAAGATGGCCCCATCAGGCTGCCCACTGCGTTGAAATCACTCACCGGTCATATTCTACAAAAAGAAAGAAGAAGAAAACTCATCTGCCACCAACCCATATTAAACACACTGCCTCTAGAACACACGTGAAATTTTGAGTTTAAATAAAAAAAAAAACAAAAAAAAAACTTTCCTCCTAGTAAAAATCTTAGATCTGTCAAGAAAAATATTGATCTCTTCAGAAAATCAAAGATCGCATAACAGAGTGGTACGTCTCTTGATGCAACTTATCTACTTATGGAGGTGCTGCTTAAAGTGTTTCTTGTCTCTCGTCAGCAAGGTCCTAACGCTCTAGACAAGACTCAACAGCACACCAATAGTAACAACGGCCTTATGTGGCAGAACTGCCCGTAGTGGTCAATGTCTGTGAGTCTGGAATTCATACACTCTGCCTGCCAAGGAGATATCCAAAGTATTGCAAATCACGTAATGACAGCCTGATAATATGTCAAGTCTTAAAATACAGACAGAGAACAGAAAACCGTGAAATCATCTAACAATAGGAGGTAACTCTTGCTCCCATGAGATGAAATACCACAAATGCACTCGCTAACTCCAAACAAATGCTGATTACGTACATCGAATCGCCAAGCAGAAATGATAACCACAGACCACAACTCGATTTGCGTTCTGTGTGCTCTGTGTTGCGTTTATATCTTCTGCTAGGCGATTCGCATGTCTTGAGTAGTAATTCGAGTTTGTGAGTCATGGGCGTGTGTCTTTATTCTTAATGAGGACCTTAGAGGAGGGTATCTCAGAGGGATGGTCACGAAGGTGCTAGGCTCCTACAACCGCTCAGGGTCTTCAGAGCGAGATTTGCATGGGCTGGCGTGTCATCGGGAAGGAGTCGTGGGTAGAGCGGGTAGGCGGGAAACTCGACCGCTATTTTCGCGCGGGGCGGAGTGGGGGAGGGTTGTGAATCAATTTACTGCACGGAGATGGTCTTGGTGAGAGTCGGGGATCAGTGGGTTCCGAGCGTCCGGCTCATGATTTTCGTGCGCTAAAAATGAGAAACGCAAGAGGTTACCCAAACTTGTGATTCACTCTATCATTACCCTGATATAGCGAGTCTCTAGAATCACTACTACTCATTGAGACGCCCAATCAGAATATATAACCGGAACAATGTGCCCCACGTTCATAATGCGGTATACCACAGAAAACAAAATCATACATACACGCAATGTAGAGCGATAAACGAGAAGTGTGGAAACACACATGAACGTGAGTATACAGTGCTCTGCTCGGTGTGGTCTTGCGATCTTATGATTTCTGTTTTTTCCCTCGACTATGCAAATTCACAGTTTAATGTCGCCCAAAATTCTATACATACTGAGGTATAATCAGAGTGAAACTCTTTTGACTAAAGACAGTCGAAGTCATACGAGAATATCGAAAAGAGAAAAACAAAAACAAAACAAAACAAAAAATGCAATAGCAGGCCCAAATCATCAGTGTTCGCGAGGCCCGGTCTAAGGCAATAATTGCGCCAGTGAACCGTCCAGCAAAAGATCAAGTAACTGCTTCTCCCCACCTACAAAACTGTGGAGGCATATTTTGACTGCAGACTGGCCAAATTCAAATGGTTTGTGTAACACCACATCTGTTTTCTGAGCGTTAAAACCACAAATTTGTTCTAGCTATATTTGAAAAAAGAGAAAAAGAAAAAAATGTGTGGTGTCATAACTATATTAATGATGTCCGATACCTGGACAAAGGCCAGAGTTTATACTCTACACAGTGAGCAATACAAAATGGAAAAAAAACAAAGATTCCCCGAAACAAAAGCATCTTTGTACAAACACCTGGCGGTCATGAACTCTTGCTCGGGTTACGATGTGTTTGTTCACCACTGATTTCCAGTAGTACACCGAGTCTATCGTGGTGACTGTGTAATGATGGGGGTGGTTGAGATCTGCGTAGGTGCGCTTGGTGGAGCTGTGAATTTGTGAGTGTGGAGTCAGAGAGAGAGAGCGAAAGAGAAGGAGAGGTGAACGTAGAGAGAAGAGATATTTATTTTCTAGTCTGTGTTCGCGTGTCTGTGAGTGCGTGTAAATCAATCATAAGAACTTTCACTCTTTCCTACCAGTCAAAACACTGTTGGTGCAGCAACACACGCCCACAAAACGATGTCATCTTTCTGTATCCATAGACCAGCACATACGAAACGTGTGTCTAGTGAAGTGACACTGCAGATAATCCATCATTCGCAAATAACAAAAGTCCACAACCCATGTCTACCGCGCCTGCCCTTTTCAGCTGTCATACGGTGACCCAATCACAAAACTAAATTACGAAGGCAAGCAAAAGTTACGTCTCTTGCACCTCAACGCATAAAAACAAACAAAACAAACAAAAGATGCACACCACACACAACCAACACAACAACAGACAACAACAAGACATTTGTTCATATTTGAACGGCGCAAAGTCGAACTCCCAGTGCCTACTACGCGTTGTGCCCCCAGCTCCTGTAAAACCGTGAAGAAATGCAGTGGACGAGTAGTAGGACCGAACGCTTGCGCGCTGGAGAATTGAGAGTGGTCAATCAACCCGCAGCAAAGCAGACCACGCCAGAGTGTGTAAGTAAACATTCTTCCCATGCGCAGGCCATCCGTTTACGAGTTCTGACCCGGGTTTTCACACAAACGAACCTGACACTGCCACCGGATGGGAGAGTCAGTACTGGTGACTGATGATCATAACCATGGTGACGGAACACAGCGCCAGAGTTTCTGTCTCCTGTCCTCTCTGGACGAAAGTCCCCCCTTGCCATGTATTTGAGCGATGTGTCGGTGAGAGAAGCGTTTCGTCACACGTCAGTACGTATAGATAGTCTCGAGGATGGAGGGACGGAAGGGTATGTCAGAACGCGAACAGGTCGTACGGGGAGTTCCTACCCATAGAAATTTTCCCCATCCCATTTTAAAAGTTTGACTTTGGAAAAACCCCCGCGTACAAGCAACACACGCCCAAAGGGGGTTTCCCCGGGGGGGCAGGAGCAGACTCCAAAAGGGGAAGATGGCGAAAGGGAAAAAGGGGGATAAGGGGGGGTTTTGGACGGGTGAAAGGGTTTAAAACCCGAGGGGGGTCGGAAAGATGGCGGAAGCCGTGTTTAAGCCCGGGCCGGGGGCCCTTTATTTAATGGAAAAAAATTTGCATCGGGGCACCCCCCCAAAACATCAAGTTTTTGCGTTTTGGTTGGGGCCCGACTTTCTTTCCCTCCCCAAGAAAAAATACTGGTTTTTGTACCGACTACTTAAATTGGGCATACCATCTTCATTTGAGACCCAAAAAATTTTTTCCCCAAATTTTGGGTTTTTCTCACAAAAAGGCAACACGTACATGTTAAAAGTTTTGGGGAAGGGTTTTACTTTCGATGTTTCTGATGTAAATTTCCCAAATAAAAGTTTTTTGTTGATCTATTAAGAAAATTTAAACTTTAAATTTTGTCCCCAAAGTTCCCCCAAAACCCTTTTCCCCCCCTTTTCCCCCTCCCCCCCCCCCCCCCCCCCCCCCCCCCCCCCCCCCCCCCCCCCCCCCTCCCACCCCTTTAATCTGCCCCTTTTTCTCTTTTCCCCCCCAGCAACCCCCCCTCTTTTGTGCTTTCCATCATCTGCTCCGTCCTCTTTCTTGGGGTTTTTTTGGGGTTTTTTTTTTTGTTTATTTTTTATAATTCCCCGGGGGTTCTGTGTAAGTTTAAAATTACTTTCAATGCCGGCAATCACTCTCATTGTAATGGGGGAATTTTTTCCCCAATTTTTCAAAATTTTTAAATTTTCCCCCCGAAAAATTTGTGTCCCCCTTTTGTCGAAAAACCCGCCCCGCGCCCCACGGGACACCCAAACACACCCACACAACACACACACACCCTACACAACCCGCGGCGTGCGCGCGCCGGCGCCAAAAAACACACACATACCCACAAACATTTCACACACCCACCACACACACACACACACCAACCCCCGCGCGCGGGGCGCGCGGGCAAAACACCACACACACCCACACACACAACCCACACACACCCACACAACACACACACCCCAAAAAAACCCTTTTCGGAGCCCCAAAACCCCGGGGTTTAAAAAAGCAAAAACCCCGGGGGCACTCCACCGAGGATATACTGCATGTTTTGCCCCGCCACTCCGGGGCGTTTAGTGGTTTGTGTTTGAAACCCCGGATATGTAGCACTGGGCCACGTCCCCCCGGATATGTACTGACCCGTCAACTCCAAAGGGTATGTAGCATTGACCCCCAACTCCAGGATATGAGGATTGGGCCCCCAACCCAGGATATGTCATTGCCACGTCAACCCAGGATATGTAGCATTGCCCCCGTCAACTCCAGGATAGTAGCATTGACCCGTCAACCCGGATAGTAGGGACCACGTCAATTCCCCCATATTAGGGTGGAAACCCCGAAAACCAGGATATTAGGATTGGGCCACGTGAATCCAGGGTAGGGAGGATTGACCCCGTGAACCCCCAGGATTGTAGGATTGACCCGTCAAAACCGTTCGGAGGGTTGACCACGTCAACTTCGGGGGAAAAAAGGATTTGGGCCCCAAATTCCAGGTATTGGGGGACCAGTCCCCCCCAGGATATGTAGGATTGACCCGTCAAAAACCCCTACGCCCCTAGGGGGGTTTGCACCAGCCCCCGGGGCCCGGGGGGCCCCGACCGGGGATCGTGGGTTTCCCGGTTTTTGATCAAGCCATTTTCTTAAAAGGGAAAATTTTTTCCCTCGACCCGGGGGTTTCCTAAAGGTTTTTTTGCTTTGAGTTCAACTTGGAAAAACTGAACCAACTGTTGACTCACCAATTAATGGGTCTCCCCCCGGGGTTTTCCCCCAAAAAATTTCCCCCAAAAGCTTGCAGGGGGCTGATCTTCTCGGGCTGGTAAAAGGGCCCGGGAAAAATTTTTGAGAGAACCCCCTAGAGTAAACCCCGTGTCATTATCTCGACCGAATGGGGGAAAACCATATCTCATCTTCACATCATCCACCCCATTATCAGGGATTTTTTTTTTTAAGTATCAAATGATATGTTTTTTCCCTCATGCTTTGCTCTCAAGGTGACCTCAGTTTGGATTGCTTCACTACAGCTGTGACCTTGGTTTTATTCTTCGGGGTCACAGGTATCGGGAAATTCCTGGGGACCGGGGCGTTGGACGGACATGGTGGCTCCCCCCGGATGAAGAGCTCACTCACGCCGGCTCCACAAGAAACCCAAGCAATTATTGTCGTCAGGAGGGGAAAAGGGAAATGACTAACAGCAAGGACAAAAAAAAAAAGGTGATGAAGAAAAAGAAGACAAGGGTGTTTACTGCCCTTTGGGAGAGGGAAGGACGATGGTGCTGAGGAGGTGGGTGGACGGCAGAGAAGGTGGCCACTCCTACGGTCAGTTGTGCGCCGTAGTACCCCAAAGGGTTTGGCCCTGCGGGGTAGACCATTTTCCCACACCGCCAACACCTCAACACACACGCGGCCACACACCAAAATTGGGATTTGCCCACTAAAAACACTACACATTATTTTCTAGGCAATTTTTGGGGCGTACCCTAAATTTAAGCATTTTTTTTGTGTTAAACTGAAAATTGAACAACCCCCCCCCAATTTTTTCCCGGGTTTTTTTTTTTTTTTGGGTTTTTGGTTTGTTTTTGTTTGGTTTGGGGTTTTGGTTTTTTGGTTGTTGTTTTGGTTTGGTTTTTTTTTTTTGGGGTTTGGTTTGTTTTGTTTTTTTTTTTTTTTTTTTTGGGGGGGGGGGGGGGGGGGGGGGGGGGTTGGGGGGGTTTCACAAAAAATTTTTTAAAACAGCCCTTCCCCGGAAACCAGCCCAAAAATCGGGCCTCCCCTATTCCATTTTTTACCCCCCCCCCCCGGGCCCCCCCAACCCCTTGCAACTTCGGCACAAATCCCCCCTTTTCCTTTTTAAATTTAAAAACTGTCTGCTTGGAACCCCCTTTTTGTACCTTGAGCCATAGGAAAAAGAAACGGGGAAAAATCAACTTTCAAAAAACCCCTTTAAAAATTTCAAAACCCCCCAAAATTTGCGCCAGTCTAGAATACTCGATTCCTTTTTAAAAAAAAGGGGCCTTGGCGTATTTTTTTGGGGCAGTCGGAGAGGCCCTTCGTCATTGACCGACCCAGGAGCCGAAGGGGTTGGGGTTGACCAAAAGCGTCAAAGGAATTTTTTAAAAAAAAATAAAAAAGTTTCAAATGAGGCCTGCGGGGGAAAACCCGGGAATCCCTGAAAGGAAAATTTACTATGCCGCCGAGCGAAAGAAACAAACAAATTACAGGAAAAAACACGAAAGCTTTTCCCGGGCCTTTGGTTTTTTTTGGCCTAATTTTGAGGAGATAAGGATTGTTCGGTTTTTCGTTTCCCTTGTCTTTAATTTTTGTTTGTCTTGCCGAAAAAACCCCCAAAAAGTCGGGAAAAGCATCGTTTGTCTTGTAATTTTTTGTTGAGGCAGACAGAAGACACAGACAGAGATGACAGAAGCAGCAGAGACAGGGCAGACAGACGGGGGGACCAAAAACCAATAAAACCTCAAAATCCTTCACGGACAAAGACACCTTAAAAAAAACACCTGGAGTTGAACGTTTTTTCCCCGCCGACCACACCCACAATCACGGCTTTCCCCCCACGGGCCCCCGACGACAAAGGGGCCCCAAACCCAGTTCTGGAACCAATTTTAAGTTTGGGGGAAAGTCCCCGCCACGGGTTTTACCCTTGGGGTTAATCGGGGACAGCGTGCTGCTGATGCTTTTTCGATGATCTACTGCCCCTTTTTTTTCCCCGAAACCCCGCGTTTTTCAGGGGGAAAGGGTGTCCCTCATTGACCGTTTTCCAGTTTGTCTGGGGCCCCATCTATGAGGCGGGGGACTGGTCTGAGGGTGTCTAGCCAACCATAGACCCGGTGTAAATAGACAAGGGGGAAAATAAAAAATGTTATCGCAGTAGATTTACGGAGGTCTCGGACAGGACAGATAAGCATATTTAAACGGGAAAAAATAGGGCAAGGTGTAGACAGACAGAAAAGACAGGGAAAAGGGATATGGATCACAGATAGAAGATGAGAACAACAAACCAAAAAAATTAAAACCCTGACGTTGACGATGAGTAGATAGACAACTGGTAAAGATTTTAGGATATTGATAATAGGAAAAGACGTATAGCAGAATACAGACAAAACCATGTATCACACTTAAAAGGGCATAGGCGTAGACAAAGGAAAAAACAGAAAAAGCCCATAAACCTAGATGATAGACGAGGTGGGCAGACAGAAGACAGGAAAAACCCTATGGGTCATAGAGGTAGACGAGGGGGTTAAAAACAGAGACATATAAAGCCCAAGATTGAAGATTGTGACAATGAGCAAAAAGACAAAAAATTTAAAAACCCCAAAAAATTTTTAGATGGATAGACAGGGGTTTTCCGGCAGAGAGGCAGGTAAAGCACCCCAAACCCACCCTCAGGGGTTTTCCTCACCTGGTTTTTAGCTTTTACCCCAAAACCCGTTGTGGGCCCCCCTTTCCCACCGTAGTGTCCACTCTGTACCTCACCTGTATTTTCACTACCCCCAACCCCCAGGTCCCTCCTTTTCCTCACTGTAGTGTCACCCCTTTACCTCACCCGTATGTCAGCTCTTACCCCACCGTTGTGTCCGCCTTTTTTACCTCACCGTAGTTTTCCACCCCTGTCCTCACCTGTAGTTTTCCGGTCTTACTAGGGGGCCGCTCTAAACCCCCCTGTAAAAGTAGCTATGGGCCCCCCCTGTAAATGGGCAGCTCCTTACCCACCTTTAAAATGTCCGCTCTGTACCTTTACCCGTTTGTAGTGTCTTTTCTCTTTTAACCCTTTCCTGTAGTTCCCCTCTGCCCTCACCCCCAGTTCCCTCTTTTCCTCACCTGTAGTGTCAGCTTTTTTTAAAATCACCTTTAGTGTCCGCTCTGTACCTACCTGTAGTTCCCCTCTTTACCCCACCTGTAGTTCCCCCTTTTTCTGTCCCCCCTTTGTATTTGTCAGCTTTTTTCCCTCACCTGTAGTTTTCCCCTCTTACCTCACCGTGTGCCCGCTTTTTACCCCAACTGTAGTGTCGCTCTTTACCTCCCTTATTCCCCCCTGTCCCCCATCTTTTAGGTCCAAAATTTACCTCACCTGTGTCCCCTCTTTAAAACAAAAAGGGTCCCCCCTCTTTTTCCCCCCACCGGTTTGTTTTCCGGTTTCTTTTTACCTACCTTTTAAGGGCCGGGCTTTCTTTACCCCACCGGGGTGTCCGCTCGGGTACCTCACCGAGTGTCACTTTTACATAAAACCTTTTGTTTTTCCCCCTCTTTAAAACCTCACCCTTTGGTTTTCCCCTCTTTTCTCACCTTTTAAGGCCCCCTTTTACCCCCACCTTATTTTTGTCGCTCTTTACCCCCCCGGGTGCCACCTGTACCTCCCCCGTAGTGTTTTGCTCTTGCCTCACCGGGTACGCCAAAATTTTTACCCACCTAAAGTGCCCCGGGGCTGTACCCTCACCTGTAGTCCCCCCCTTTACCCCCCCGTAGTCTCAGCCCTTTCATCGAAAAGGAGGGGCTTTTAACAAAAATACCCTTACCTTTTTTTTGTCAGCTCTTTACAACGACAGTGGGGGCAAAAAATAGTATGTATGCATTAAAAATTTATAATTATAAAAATATTTTAAAAATTTTTCCCCCACCTGTATGTCCCGATCTTTAAAAAACGGGGGGCAAAATATTTTTATATATAAAATATATATATATATATATTTTATATTAATATATAAAAATAATATATTTTTACATTAAAAGCAAGTTAAAATAAAACTTCTAAAAAAATCCCAAAATTTATTTTCACGTTTGTTCGGTCGTCAAAATGTGACACCGCACAGCGTGAAATAAATTTGGATTTTTTTTAGGAAAAATTGTTTTAATTTTGCTTTTAATAAAAAAAAAGTCGCTCCCACGTGGTTGAGAGGGTTTTTTTTAAAATTTCGCGGGAATCCCCAGTACCTTTTTCCTTTTCCCCTCTCTCTCTATATTTTATATTTAAAATAACCTCACCGTTTTATTTGTTTTTTACAACGACAACGGAGGGCAGTTATTTTAAATTTTTAAATATATATAGAAGAAAAAGAGAAAAAAGGAGAGAAAGAAAAAGAAGGGGGGAGAGATAATTTTTAAAATAAAATAAATTTTTATGAGCAAAGAAAAATTTTTTCCCATTTCGGGTTGTTTATATTTTTTGTGTGTTAGGGGCTCAAAGTTAAAAAGGGTTTCCCCCTTTGGGGGAAATTTTTGGGCCCCAGCTACGTGGTCTTCATCACCCCCACTGCTGGGGGGTTTGGGGGTGTTGGTGTTCCCTGGGTGCCCCCACGGTTAATTAAGGGGTTTGGTCAGCACAGATTTTTAAAAATGGGGGGAAAGGGGCATAGCCCCGTCTCTTTTTAAAACCCTTTGGTTTTTTTCCCCCTTTATTTCTATAGCCTTTCCTTTTGTGAACTGTGATTAGCTGGTTTTGGTGGCTTAAACTTTTGGGGTATGGGGGGATGTTGTTGTAAAATTTTCCCCCTTTTAAAAAAAAAGCAGAAGAATTTTTTGGGTAGTTTGTTTTTTTGGGGCCTTTTTTTTAAAAAAGGGTTTAAAAGAGGGGGGGGTATTTTTCCGGCCAAAGGTTTTGACAAACAAAGCAGGGGCAAAAAACACGGGCATTTTTACCCTTTGGGGCCTTTCCCAGGGCAAAAAAAAAAAAAAGATCAAAATTTAAAATTTTTGGCCCCGTACAAACAAAGAACGAAAAGTGATTTTTCTGGTTTTCCCCGTGGTGGAAAAAGGGGCCCCCGGGACAGAAAGAAGAGGGAAAAGGGGGGAAAAAGGGGGGGGGGGGGGGTTCGGGGGGGGAGGGCGGAGAGGGGGGGGTTTTTGTGTTAGTTTAGTGCGTGGTGTGAAAAATGGAGGGTTTTTGGGGGTTAAAGGGGGGGTTGATAAAAATTTCTGAGGGGAGGGGGGGGGGGTTGATAAAATAAAAATTTTTTAAAATTAGAGAGAGAGAGAGAAGGGATAGTAAAAAAAAAAAGATTTTGCAAAGAAATTTTAAATAACAAATAGAAGAAAAAAAATGAAGTAACGTAATTTAAAAAAAATTTAAATGAAAAAAAATTAGATAAATGTTTTTCCCCCCGGGGGGAAAGAAGGAATGGTAATGGGGGTTTTTGTTGGGGGGTTTTTTTAAAAAATTGTGGGAAATTTTTTTTAAAAGGGAGGGAAGGGGAGGGAAATTTTAAAAGGTTAAAGGGGAAAATTTGGGGGGGGGGGTTTGGGGGAAAAAAAAGGGGGTGGGGGGGAGGGGGGTATTTTGTGGTTTGGGGGGGGGGGGGGCAAAAGAAGGGGGCTCATACTCCCCTCCACTATGAGGGGGGGGTGGGGGTGGGGGGGGGGGGTTTTATCAAAAGTGCTTGTTTGGAAAGGTAAAAAAATTGTGGGTGATGTTTATTTTTAAAAGGGAAATAATGTGGGGCCCCTTAAAAGCTTTTTTGGGGAGAAAAAAGATAGAAAAGCTCAATGAGAAACAGGGTTCATGTTTTTTCACACCCCACACACACACACCCAACACACAACAACACCCAAAAAAAAAGTGGGGGGGACCCACATTAAAACAGTTTTTGGGGGTTGATTATGATCAAATAACCTAATGGGGAAATTTTGGGGCGGATTTTCCCGGGCCCCGGGCCCCTGATTAAAGGGCCCCGGGGTTTTCCCAGCGCTCAAAGTTTTTTTGGGGAGAGGGTTTTGTATAGGAGAGAGTGGGATTTTTCCAAATATAGTACGAGTTTTGCTGTGTTCAGTGGTAGGTTTTTTTTTTTGGGGTCTTTTTTCCCCTGCCCAACAACGTCTCGACGAACCCGGAGGAAAAAAAAGGGGCCCGTGAAACCGGGGTGGGGCCCCCGGGGCCCAAAAAGGGGGGTTGGCCGGTGGGGCCCCCCCTAAAGTGGCCCTTTGTATGTGACCCCGCGTGCTTTGCCCCAGAAACCGAGTCCCTTCCAACAACCTACATCTGTGTAGCAGCAAAGCGGGGTAGGAAGGGGAAAAATTCGGGGAACAAAAATTTAAAAAGGACTGTGGCAAATTTATCCCCCCCAAAAAAAAAGACGAGCACATTTTGGTGGGAAGGTTTTTTTTTCCCAGGGGGGCACGTTTGGTTTTATTAACACAACCCCTTCAGTGTTGGGGGGGCAGGGGGGGGGGGAAAAAAACCTTTCCCCAGGGAAACGTGGG
>JAMYXO010001750.1:17500-27477 GCA_033310375.1 Conus canariensis | reverse complement strand
GTATTACTCCCATTCCACTTATCTCCCCCTCCCCATTCACAGCCACACCATGCATTGTCCTGCTGGAACCCCGGCAGCGACTGTTTGGAAGAAACAGTCAATATTCAGTCACCATAAGGCAACCCACTACAGGAGATTCTCCACTGCTGCCAAGTCTTTTCGGTGGTCTGTCTTAACCCGTTTAGGTAATGCATCCGCCAAACATTAACAAACCGATCACAAGACAAAACACGACGCGTTTCGACCTCTTAGGTCTTCTTTTGGCAAGACAATCAACAAACACTCAGGACAACGAAAATGAAGAAAAACGAGCAATCACTTATCTCGTCAACTTCGGCGCAAGATGGGTGTTGGACGGGCACAGGACGGCCCTGACACAAATCAAGCAACGCCCATCTTGCGCCGAATTTGACGAGATAAGTGATGGCTCGTTCTTTATCTTCGTTCTCTTGAGTGTTGTTTATCTTGCCTGAAGAAGACCTAGGAGGTCGAAACGCGCCGTGTTTGTCTTGTGATTCGTTTGTTCATGTTTGGTGGATGTTCAACTTACGCTTTTTATGATTTGTTTAGATTTCCGCTTGCAGTCGCCTCACTTTACAGCTCTCTTCGTTGGTGTTCAATGGTGCCAGTTCAATCCAACTTAGTGCGACACCACCTACTAAGCCCCCTACTGATTAGGCAGATTGCTTTATCGCGAAGCCAGCGTGTGTGAGTGCCCTTCTCGGAGGGCGCCACCATGTCTGTCTAACGATGGTCCCCAGGTACGTGGTGACACCGACGGCCCAGACACGAGTCGATCAAGGGCATAAATGTGATGAGGAAATCGAAACTGACCCCACCATGAGAGCAGGGGATGGAAGGTTACAGGACTTGGGACTTTTCGTTTTATAGAGATCGATAGATAATCATAAACACTTTCTGGTATATGTTGATTTTGGAAGTGCTTTTGATACGATTTTCAGAAAAACAAAGTGTGTGCAAAGTATTAGAAAAGATTGGTATTAATAATGAACTATAATGCTCTCCAATCAGTACTGAGACGTTCATGCAAGTATACTACTATGCGGCAGTGCATTTGGTTTTGTACTGACTGTACCAAAGGTTTCAAGCAGGGAGGCGCCTGCAAGTCAATTCTGTTTTCCCTTTTTTGCATAAATTTAACTTGCATTGGAACCAATTCATAAGGGCATTCATTCACGTTCTTTGACGTTTCTACTCATGATACTTTTTTGCGAATAATGTTCTCCTTTCTTCTGAAACAGTTGTAGGCAACCATTCACACTTGTGTTATTTCTTTAAAAGCAACACAAAATAGAAAGTCTGGAGAAAATACGGATGAGTAACAGTTTTGTTGGGCAAGGAAGGATACTTATCTCACAAGAGGTAGAATGGCATTATCATGGTATAAAAATGGCCGTTGTAAACACGTATTACCTCTGAATTAATTTGACAATTAAACTTAGTTTTATTTTACCTAGTTATACATTTTTCTTCAGACCAAAGACAATAATTATCGATGTCATAAAAACTATGGCGAATTTAACAAAAAAGCTTTCCATTCAATGCAATAAACAAACCCGGCATAGAGCATGAGACATGTTTTTGAATATATAGAAAAGGTATTATTCTTGAAATTGTTTATTCCTCAGTAGTAGAATATTTCTGATCATAGCGAGGCATAGCTTATTTCTTATACAGAGAATTAGAAGTTGAAAATAAAATGAGGCAGGGAACAGTAAACAATAAGCAATAAACAAGTGGGGTAAGTCTTGCTCCCATATGAAAACCTGTGGCTGTGCCAGTCTTCAATAAAGGTTACTCTTTGTTAGGTTTTCTTATGGGAGCAAGACTTACCCTACTTGTTTATTGCTTAGAGAATTAGAAGATTGGACACACTCTCAGGTATCTTCAATTCAAACGTGAAGTCGGTTCTGCTCTCCGGCTGCGAGACTTGGAGAATGACCAAGGCAATACTGCAAAGAATTCAGACCTTCATCAACACCTGTCTGAGGCGCATCTTCAAAATCAGATGGCCAGAAAAAATCAACAATGAAGATCTATGGAAGCAAGCAGAACAGGAACCAGTGGCCAAGCAGATTCTGGGGAGGAAGTGGGGCAGGATTGGACACACTCTCAGAGAGCCAGCATCCAGCACCACAGCCAAGCCCTGACATGGAACCCGCAGGGGAAAAGGAAGAGAGGCCGACCTCGCAGGAGCTGGAGGCGAGACACTGAGGCAGAGATAAAGAGGCAGGGGACCAACTGGACAGGCATTCAGTGAGCAGCCCAGAACCGAGTGCGATGGCGGAGTGTTGTCGATGGCCTATGCTCACCCTTGAACTATGGGCCTAAGTAAGTAAGTAAGTAAGTAAGTAAGTACCGTGTATTTTTAATTCATTTGTTAGATGCAAAGCCCTACCCTCATCCCCTGCCAAAATAGAATACCCGCTGAAGTCTATAAAGATATGTATGCTCTAAGGTGCTGAGAACGTTTTCATGAGTTCAGGCGTTCCCATGGGTTTGAAGTATTTGTAGCTGTTTATATATATATATATATATATATATATATATATATATATAGATATAGATATAGATATGTGTGTGTGTGTGTGTGTGTGTGTGTGTGTGTGTGTGTGTGTGTGTGTGTGTGTGTGTGTGTATGTATAATGCCGAACAATTAAGTAGTGGGGGAAAACAAGTGCAGGCTGACAATTCTCCAGTCATAGTAATGACTTGGCAAAGATCTAAATTTTGAAAAAAGAATTGAAGGTGAAGAAAATGGGAACACAAAATTAAGAAAATGTATTGTAAATATGAAAACCCTCCCCTAGCTGCATGAGGGAACCATTGTAACCCACCCCCTCTTTCTCTCTCTCTCTCTCTCTCTCTCTCTCTCTCTCTCTCTCTCTCTCTCATACACACACACACACACACACACACACACACACACACACACACTCTCTCTCTCTCTCTCTCTCTCTCTCTCTCTCTCTCTCTCTCTCTCTCTCCCGTCACCCTAGATATGCAATCACATGTGGGATTGTTAGATAAACGTCTAGCAGAAAACCCTTCACTAACATCTGATTTTTTTTTTTTAGCTGAATGCACTTATTACAGTTTCTCTTGTCTCTCTGACTTCTACTATCTTTGGAGAATATTGTCATCAGAGGTCGCGGCACTGGCAATGGCTCTCCACCTACAGTACTCCACAAAGAAGTGGAACACGAAACCAATAGTAATCTTTTCCGTCAGGTCATGGGAGAACAAACCATAGTCGAATGTGTTTGTTACCGGGAGAAAAATAAAACAAAAAGAAAAAAAAATAATAATAACAAATGAAATAAAAAAAGAAAAAAAGAAAAGAAGAAAAGAACAGAAAAAAATAAAGAAAAATAAGAACCATCAGGCAGCAAATAAAATAGTAAAAGGTGTGTCGTGTACGTCGTGTCGTGTGGGGAGTGTAAAACGATGCTAAAGAGGACAATGGACGAAAACCAAAACAAACTAACAAAAGGTTTAGCATACCTCGATCCAAACATTGCCGAACTGTAACAAATCCAACATCCCCATTACGCCATTTATATTTTGATCGACAAAAAAAAAAAAAAAAAAAAAAAAAAAAAAAAAATGATGACAAATTTTCGCCTCCACCAGTTGATCCCCACACCAAAAACAAATATAGGTAACCAGCAGTTTCATCATAACTTCAGAAGTGACGTAGTAAACTAGATGGTTATAGCCCTTGCCGTAAAGGATGCGTATGACGTCATAAAGGGGAAGGGGGGGTTGTCAACGTGTCAGACAACTTGCTCGGCAACGAGAGCTTTCAGCTGTTACGTAGATTGTCGGGAACTGGAGGGTGGGGTATGACGGTTTTTAGGCATTAGGTATAGAGCTATAGGGTTTTGCGTTGATGGTGTGCGTGTTGTCTACTTAATGATTTAAGGGATGGGAAGAAGATGTTGAACTTTAGAGAAAAACTGCACCTTCCTGTATTGTATACACCATTTAAAGATTTTTCTGTTTCTGCTTCTGCTTGAGAGATTCACAGACAATATTTTAATTTTTTTTGTTTTTTTCGTTTTTTCTTCCATTCGATACTTCGTACTCTCGATGTCCTCCCTCCCTCCCTTCCTTCCATCCGCCCTCCCTCCTTGCTATGTGTGTGTGTGTGTGTGTGTGTGTGTGTGTGTGTGTGTGTGTGTGTGTGTGTGTGTGCGTGTGTGTGTGTGCGTGCGTGTATGTGTGTGTGTGTGTGTGTGTGTGTGTGTGTGTGTGTGTGTGTGTGTGTGTGTGTGGGTGGGTGGGTGTCTGTGTGTGCATGCGTTAGTGTCAAGTCAAGTCAAGTCAAGTCAAAATTTTATTTAGAGATGGAAACATTGAATAAGCAACATATCTGCTTTTTTACATCAAGCCATCTATGAAAAAAGAAAGAAAGAGAAAAAAAATCAAATCGTGTACAATGCCTTTCATCAAAAGAAAAGTAAACAGACCGTCTTCCCCCCTCCCATCTCCTCCCCTTTACCCACTCACTTCCATTCACGTAAAAGGTATCAATGCTCATTGCCGTCCCTATGGTTACATTCACGAAGTGTATATCTTTACCAATGTATTTCTTTTCTGCACAGGATGGACATTTTTTCAGTATCATATGTGGTTAACGATTCATGAGATAATCTTTCAATTTTTTCTTAAACGTGTTTTTATTTTTTGTGTTTTTTAAGGGTTTTGTGAGTTTATTCCACAGATTTCCACCTGAATATACAAAACTGGATTTGTATAAATTGTTGCGTGGTCTAGGAATGGACAATAAATGATCATGTCTATGGCAATTGACTCTAAATGTTTCTGTAATCTTTTGGGGAGCTGTTCCATTAATAACGTTATGCATACAAAGGGCTTTATTGAAAAAGAGTCTGTTTGGGAAGGTTAATATTTTGAGTTGTTTGTAATCTTCATCAGTTAGGGAGCTCGATTTTAACAATACTAATTTCAATGCTCGTTTGTACAGACGATGAATTAATTTTAAATTATGTTCACTACAGTTGTCCCAAAGGGTTGATGCATAATCAATTAATGACAAAATATGTGCGCAGAAAAAAAGTTTTCGAGAGTGGCCATCGAGGAAATTTTTTATCCGAGACAACTGAAATATTTTTTTGAAAGGCGTTTTGCTAAGAATGTTATATGTTCAGTCCAAGATAAATCTTTGTCAATAATGACACCTAGTGTTTTGTGTGAACTGACTTCCTCAACTTTATTGTTGGATATGAGTAAAGGCTGAAAGTTTGATTTCATTTTTTGTCGTTTTTGTCTTGTAGACACGTAAATGCACTTTGTTTTAATAGCATTTAAAGACATATGGTTTAGTTGTGTCCATTCAGTAAGTTTATCGATATCTGCTTGAAGCTTAATTGTTAATTCATAGGCATCAGAGTCGTTTTCGTGAAGAGATGTATCATCTGCAAACATTTCGCATTTACATTTAACAAAACAAGGCAAATCATTTACGTAAATTGTAAACAAAAGAGGTCCTAACACAGAGCCTTGTGGAACACCATATTTGACAGGCATAAATATTGACAATTTGTCAGCTACAGCTACTGATTGTTTTCGGTCACATAAAAAAGATGAAATAAGACTTATGAATTCTGGAGTCAGTTTGTAAAGTTCAAGTTTACGGCACAACAAAGAATGGTTGATGACATCAAAAGCTTTTTCAAAGTCTACGAAGAGAATACCTGCAAATTTATTCTCGTTTATGCTGCAAAGAAGACTGTCAATAAGCTGTATGAGGGCTGTGTGGCAAGAATTATGTTTTCGAAAGCCCGACTGACTTTCGTGAAGAAGTTTGTTATCAGCGAAATAAGAATACAGAGACTTATGCATGTGTTTTTCGATCGGTTTTGCAATGGCTGATAAAATGGATATCGGTCTGTAATTTGATGGGTTTGAAGAATCCCCGGTTTTATACAGAGGAATAACTTTAGCTTCTTTAAATTTTAGAGGAAACGTTTGTTTATCTATGCATAAATTGTATAAGTATGTCAAAGTATCTGTGATAGCAGGACATGACAACTTAAGTATTTTTGTCTCGATACCATCTAAATCACGAGTATTTGATTGGGTTGAAGTAGACAAAGCTTTACTAACATCTAAAATGGTCATGGGTTTCAGACTAAATGGAACACGAATATCCTTAGAATGGATGTATTGTTCTAAATAATTGAGATCGTTTTCACTAGATCTATCATTTAATATGATTCTATCTGCTATGGTTGCAAAATGATTATTTAGTTGATCTGCAGATATGTCTGAGCTCATTTGTTGACTTTTTGACACATGTTTATTAGTTAATATGTTAATTGCTTTCCAAATTTGCCTGGTATCTTTGGTAGAAGTTAACATTTTTCTAAAGTAAGTACGTTTCGATTTCCGTTTTAATGACGTCACTTTATTTCTTTGTTTTCTGAATTCTTCATTTGTTCCGAAATTACTCAAATGATTTCTTTTATTAATTTCTGTGTCAATTTCTTTAGTTATCCATGGAGGTTTTGGTTCCTGTTTAATCCTTTTCTTTATAAAAGGGGCGTGTTTATTATATGCGGAAGTAAACGTATCAATCCAAAATTCAGCTGCTTTATTTGGATCTCTGATTTGATAAATGAGGTCAAATTGTGCTTCAGAAAGGTCAGTAAGGTAATCTTCTTCTTTAAAGTTTCTAAAGCTCCTGTAGTAAATAACTTTATGACCTACTTTTGGAATTTTTACACGGTTTTTGAACCAAGTAAGGCAAATTGGGTTGTGATCACTGCAACCATAGGGAGGGGAACAAAGTTCGATAATGGATTGTTTTGCATTTGTGTAAATATGATCTATTAGAGTAGCGGAGTTTTCAGTTATGCGTGTTGGTCTGTCGATTAACTGTTCTAAATTATGTGATATATAGTTTTGATACCACTTTGATTTTGTTTTTAAGAGATCAATGTTGAAATCTCCTAATATGATTGTCTCATAACTTAGAATGGTTACTTCATCCATTATTGCATTAAATCTGTCCTGCCAATCAATGGTTTCTGATGGGTTTCTATAGACAAAGCCTATTGCAAGCGGTTGACTATTTTTCATACTTATTTCAATCCAGACAGATTCAACACCATAATTTTCAAAATTAACTAGCCTTTTACATTTTAATGAGGAAGCATGATATATAAGTAAGCCAGTGGATTTTGGTTTATAGGGGTCGAGTCGCATTATTTGGTATCCTGGCATGTCCATTTCTGCATCTGATATATGAGAAGATAACCGGGATTCAGAAAAACAAAATACATGAAAACTGTTTCCATCACTGCGAAGTATAGTTGCAATGTCATCTTTTTTGTTTATTGCATTATTGATGTTAAGGTACCCTACACGAAGTCCATGTTTGGATGGCCATATGTCTGAAGTCCTAGGCATGTTGCAGTGTATAGCACTAGGTATGGCTTAAATAGAATGGTGAGAGGGAACACTAAATAAATCACTACTTATTTACAAAACAAATATTCACTTTCTAAACCAGTGGCCTAACTATTGAAATTCTAATAATGATATGGAAAAAAATCATATAAAAAATCAGAAGACAAGGTGGGAGTAATCAAACAAAGGATCAAATCTAAAAATCGCAAGTATCAAAGAAACCACGAATCAAAAAAAAAAAATTATGATTTGAAAATAGATTACAAATTAACCTGTGTAATTTTCACACAGCACAAGGTGAAAACCTATAGAGTATTTCAAAGACAAAAAAAGGGGAAAACTACGTGAACAATACCAAGAAACGTTTGTACGAACGTAAGCAAAACACTTAAAAAAAAAAACCAACAGGAAAGCACAATCAGTCTGAACCTCTTATGAGTAGGCAACTGCATCACACACCATGCTCTCTCTCTCTCTCTCTCTCTCTCTCTCTCTCTCTCTCTCTCTCTCTCTCTCTCTCTCTCTCTTCAGCGCCCCCTCCCTCTTCCTCCCTTCCTCTCTCTCTCTCACTCCCTCCGACCCCCCACCCCCATGACCTCCCCTCTCCCACCGCCTCCACACACATACGTACGTGCGTGTTCATCCAAACCACGCAGACAATGACGCAGCAGGATTGTTCAAACCAGTAAAAGACATGCTATGAATACAATAATAGGCGCTTGACACTGCTTAAAGTAATGCATTTACATATACATTCACAATTGACCATTATGTTGAATGTTCAACATGTGGGATGTCATCATGTTCAGCCAGTGCAAATAACGGGTCATGTCATTAGTGGGAAACATGGGCTGGGTACTGGACATTGAGTTCAGTTCCCGCTGGGCAGGGAAGACATCCGGGTTCCGATCGTAGTACGGTGACCCTGACTCTATGTCAGGATGTACACGGGGGTTAGGCAGTCTGTGTGGGGGTGGGTTAGTATGAAGCATTGGTTCTGGCTGAAAGCATCGATTCTGATCATTAGATTGCCTCACCAAAGAAGGGAAATGCTGCATGGACTGTAAAAAGGGTATGGCACGGTTTCTAACCTGGCCATTGTTGCAGCCAGGATCCTGTTGGCGCGGGAAGTCGGAATGATGGACAGGGGCATAGCTAGAGGCCTGGTTTGGGCCCTCTGTGTTAAAAGGAGATTGACAATGTGAATAGTAACTACGCTGGCTAACATTACCTATAGGAGTAGAAGGGTTATTTGACAAACGGGCATCAGGAGCATTTTATGGTTAGCTTGTGAGGAATAGTTGGATGGGTAAGCATACCAGGTATCACGGAAGCTGGGGACAGGCTGGGAGGTATGAGGATTACCGTGAGGAGCGGAGTGCAACTGCTGGTTGGGAGACATGTCAGAAAGGATGGCATCGTTAAATCCGACATTGCCAGCATTGAATCTGAAATGAAAATCCCGTGAATATTTGTTCCCTCCCTGCCGACCGTTTGGCAAATCCCGCTCTGTCTGGTGACCTCTGCGCTGTGGCAGTGTGTCTACCAGCCAGTCCAAGACAGTGCTCTTGAATTTAGAGGCCAGCTGAGCTGTACCCTTAAAACTGGGGTGGGTGAGGTCTTTGTACATGGCCAGCTTAGGAGCACCAGAAGCGGCAATAAATGTATCAGTGTTGTCTATAAAAGTAGCTTCAGACTGGAAACAAGCTTCTCTAAGATTTCGGTTTGTGGGGAAAACAGAATTATTCAAATTGTGTCTGCCCTTTGCTGGAATTAAGGAGCTGAATGCTATTTTTGAAGTAGGGAAAGCTTGATGACACAGGTTAATCAAATGTGTCCATTGTTGAACTGTGACCTGTCCTGACGGGCAGTCATTTATGCCAACATGAACGATTAGGGCTTTGACTTTGTGATTAGCTGATTGACGGATAAGCCAATGCTCTAAGTCATGGGTTGAAATTCCTGACACACAGATTTTAGACATATTATAAGAGCGTAACGCTAGTCTCTTGGGGTCCAGGTACTGCAAGACAGAGTCACCAATTAAGAGCGCAGACACTTGATCATTCACAGATATAGAACTTAAGCTATCATGGGGAGAGAGTTTGAGTCTTGTTTTATCGGATTGAGAGTTTACATTATCTGCTTTAGCTTTCTGCTGATGTTGAGAATACATGTCACTGGATGCATTTTCACATAAATCACTACTAGACAAAGGAGCAAAAACATTACTGACAGGAATGGAATAGTCAATCGTAAGATGAGCAGACGAGGAAGCGTCATCACAAACGCCAGGTTTGGCAGGAAGGGCTGCTGGATCAGAGAGTGAGGCACTGGGTGTGTTTAATTCAGTGGGCATAGTGCCTTCATTAGCAGGATCTGTGAGCGTGGGGGACTTGACAGGATGTGAGGAAGGCTTCCCACTCTCCACACAGCTGTTGTCACTGCCATGAACAGTTGATTGCTGAGCTGGCCGTGGGTTAGCAGGTTTGGCGAGAAGGCATTCCGCATTATTCAGG
>JAMYXO010001750.1:0-5000 GCA_033310375.1 Conus canariensis | reverse complement strand
TTCATAGTAGCTTAAAAGAAATATATACTTGCGTAGTTTTTGACAAGAGGAAAAGGGAGTTTACTCCAGCCGTATGGATGCGAGACAGAGAGCGACAGGCGACAGTTGTGTTCAAACCTAGGAACTGGGAAGGACAGTAACTCTGATGGGAAACGAAGACAACTTAATGGGAGGCGGAAATAGAGACAGTCACAGACACAGACACAGGAAGGGGCAGAGAGTCGCGCATGCAATTATAGCAGATATTATTGAATTCAGACTTTATCCCACACGAAACAGGTAATGGGGAGACCACAAGAGAGGAGAATGATGTGATTGTTACCATTTTTTTTTTTCTGAGGACAAGTCGAGCGACAGAATTTTGTACTCGTTGAAGTAAGTGGATGAGTGACGCAGCACAATCAGACAATAGAGACTTATAGTAGTGCATGCGAGAGAAAGTGAGGTGAGTTACCGCTTCAGATGTTGCCCCTGTGGACAAGGATTTCCGAACAGAGATGATGCACCGCAGTTGACGGTATCACGTAGGACAGATTCCAGTGACTTTTGTTTTTTTGTTTTTTTGCATAGACGATTGTGTGGTCCAATATCACACCAAAGTTCTTGACTGAGCTGGGAAGAAGAATAAATGCGTAGCCGAACTTAAAGGAACCAACAGTTAAGAGAAGAGAGCTTCTGTTTAGTTCGTATAGGAAAAGAGATTCGGTTTTGTCAACACTTTATTATAATGTTCTAAATCATTCACTTTTTCTTTACAACAAAGACATTTCTTGAAAAACAAAAGACAGCTTTACATGACTGTCGCTCTTCTGAAAGTGTACATCGTCTACGTAGGAATGGTGATTGATATGATGATAAGCTGATTATACCCGCAAAAACAGGACCAAATACAGATCCATGTGGGACACCATTTTTGAGTTAAGTGGTTAGCGTCCCGGACTCCCGGCTTGGAGATCGTGGGTTCGATTCCCATCAGAGCCTTTCATTTATGGGATTCTTCTGCCCTGAACGGCTCCTACCCAGAGTTGAGTTTACTTCGGGCTCACGTGAGAAGACTGGGACAACACAGTCGAGTTTCATCTACTTAATGGATGCGTCTCTAGGCGTGTTGCTCAAACATCCTGACCAACACTGCAGGTGTCTGTATATCTCGGGCCTTGTTGATGTCGGGATATGGTATGAAAGTAAGCGTAGAATACAGCCCTGTCATGTAGTCTCAGACCAGAATAGAAACCCGTAGCTTCATCATCATCATCATCATCATCACCATCATCAATGATCAACATTTTAAAAAAAAGTCTCAAATCCTGTGGCCCTTCATGCCCTAGTTTCATGGTGATCACATTTTCGATATCCTCTCCACGGCAAATTTATGGGGGCTGTCGTTGGACGGACGTGGTGGCGCCCTCCAGAGGGAGAGCTCACTCACTGCGGCTCCGCGACTAAGCAATGATTGTCATCAGTAGGGGGCTTAGCAGGTGGTGTCCTGCGTATGTTGGATCAGAACAGACACCACTGAACACCGCCGAAGTGACTCGGCAGCAGTGCAGTGTCTCCTCAGGTGGGTTGCCTCCTGACGGCTTGACATTAAGTGTGGATTGCCGGTGCCGGGGCTGCAGCTGGACGGACTGGTTTGTGACTGTGGACGGGGGAGGGGGGCGGGGGGGGGGGGGGATTAGAATGAACAGCGTAGGTAAAATGACGCTGAGTGGCACAGAATATAAGACAGCCAAAAACAAACAAACAAACAAACAAACAAAGAGTTTTGAGTTTGGTAGGTTCGGTGTAATACTCATTGATAACACAATATTGGAACAAATCAGTCGCATAACATTTAAATCAACATAGGACAGTGTGCTGTTGATTCCGAATGTATTCTGAAGACGGGGGAGGGGGTGGTGGTGGGTGATGGTGGTGGAAGAATTGAATGGTCCATAGTGGTATCAAAAGGCAGCTGACAAGTCGCAAGGAATGAGAAGCTGAATCTCTCCAGTGTCGGACGCTGACCTGAGGTCGTTCAGAACGTGGACAGGGGCAGTTGCAGCGCTGTGATAACAACAGACTGAAAAGGGTTGGCCATGGAATCAGGATGATGTATGAGTTGCTGTGTGACGGTCTTTCTCTGAAAGGTTTGAGGTTGAAAGAAAGTTTCAAAACGAGGTGACTGAGAGCGGAACATGAAGCAAACTTTTAAAAAGGAAATGTATTAGTACACAGAGAAACAGTATTAATACACAGACAAACAGTATTAGTGCACAGACAAACAGTATTAGTACACAGACAAACAGTATTAGTGCACAGACAAACAGTATTAGTGCACAGACAAACAGTATTAGTACACAGACAAGCAGTATTAGTACACAGACAAACAGTATTAGTACACAGACAAACAGTATTAGTACACAGACAAACAGATAACAGGACAAAACACAATGCATTTGGACCTCTTGGTCTTCTTCAGGCGAAAACAAACAACATTTAGGACAATGAAAACGGAGGACGAGAAACCACTTCTCTTCTCAGAAAGAAAGCTTAGAAATAATCTGATAGCTTTTAAAGGACGTTCGGACTTATGGGGAGGTGGGGGGGGGGGGGGGGGGAGGGACTGACTGGCAGGGTGTGCGTGTTGATGTTTTAGTGTGTGTGTGTGGCGGAAGGAGGAGGGGAAGACATGGGTGAGGGAGAGTGAGGCAACAACTATGGACAAAAGGGGAGGGGGGGGGGGACACTAAAGCAAGAGTAGAAGTGAGCAGGAAAAGGGAGTGGATGATGGGGAAAGGGGAGATGGGAACGAAGGGGAGAGAGAGAGAGAGAGAGAGAGAGAGAGAGAGAGAGAGGAGAGGAGAGAGAGAGAGAGAGAGAAGAGATATGAAATGAAATGAAATGAAATCTTTATACCATAAGGCCAAGGCCCTCTTTGGAAGAGGGGAACAAAAACAAACACATATAAAATATCATTACGTACATATACATAAATATACATTCAAGTTATAGCACTCTGCCGCGCTTTAAATGCTTGATAAATACAAAAATGCGAATTTTTCTGACTGTATAACTGTTCGTTGAGGCCAACAAGAGAGGTAAACGAAGACCATTTGGATTATGAAAGAAATTTTGAGCTATGAAGTTTTCTCTTATGCTATTGTATAATGGACAACATAACAAGAAGTGCATTTTCGTTTTCGACTGCAACTTTACACAGTTGTATGGATGTGTGTGTGTGTGTGTGTGTGTGTGTGTGTGTGTTGTGTGTGTGTGTGTGTGTGTGTGTGTGTGTGTGTGAGAGAGAGAGAGAGGGAGAGAGAGATCGTGGAATGTTGCTGGCCAGCAAGTGTGTTTTAGCAGATGTGTGAGATAAAGCATTTTGATGTATCTTAAAGAAATATCAAATACCCCAAGTAGTATTAGTAGTAGTAGTAGTAGTATTAGTAGTAGGTAAGGTATTATTATTATTATTATTATTATCATTATTATTATTATTATTATCGCCATTGTTATCATTATGATAATTCTTATTGTTATTACTAATATTATTATCATTATTATTATTATTATTATTTATCATCATCATCATTATCATTATATACAGAGAGACAGACAGAGACAGAGACAGGAGCGACAGAGACAAAACAGAGAGAAACGAGCCTGCAGCAAATGTTAACAGAGCTTCGTTCTGATCTCATCGTTTACATCACGGCGGAACAGCAACCCACATCTGTTTTGGCTGTGTGCAGAACGCATCCATTTGTCCAATAGTGTCCAAAGGTGGACACAGAGGAAAAGAAAACAACAGCAACAACAACAACAACAACACCAACAACAGAAATAAACAGGAAGCAAACAAGACAAACGGGGAAAATCGGTCAGAAAATTGTTTGGTTACTTGAGAAATGTTTGCAAAGCGACACACAGAACAAGAACACAGAAAACAAAAGGGGAGACAATCAATACAGAGATGAGTAGATAAGGCGATTGGAAACGAAGGAAAGTAGAATTCGACAACACAACTGAAAACACAGAAATGAAAACAATGACAGAGAAAAAAAACACTGAAGAAACAATGCATAACAATACTACCACAAAATAATGAAAAGAGAAGACAAAAGAATGAAGAAACAATGCATAAGATGAAGAACAATGCATAACAATACTACCACAAAATAAATGACAGAGAAGACAAAAAAGATGAAGAAACAATGCATAACAATACTACCACAAAATAATGACAGAGAAGACAAAAGATGAAGACAAAAATGCATAACAATACTACCACAAAATAATGACAGAGAAGAAAAAAACACTGAAGAAACAATGCATAACAATACTACCACAAAATAATGAGAGAGAAGAAAGAAAAAAAACAACTGAAGACAAAATGATAACAATACTACCACAAAATAATGACAGAGAGGACAAAAAGATGAAGAAACAATGCATAACAATGCTACCACACGATAAACAAAACAAAGACAAATTAAAGCAACTAAAACAAGACAGGTAATACGACACAAACAAAACAAGACAACAAAACAAAAGGAAACAACGGATGTAAACAATCAAATTATGACAAAGAATGTTTAACGAAAAAGGAAACCCAGACAAGACAAATTCAGTGAAGAGAGAGAGAGAGAGAGAGAGAGAGAGAGAGATGAGAGAGGAGTCAAGAAAAAAAAAAAAAAAAGGGACGACAACAGAAACGAAAGAAATGAGTAGCCATAAAATAGTAACAATAATAATAATAAATAATTAATAATAATAATGAATACTTATATAGCGCCTATTTTCGGCTAGAGACCAAGCTCTAAGCGCTTTACAATCAACACTCGTTTACACAACGGCTGCCTACCTGCGTTAGTGCCGACTGAAGAGCTGCCAGCTGGCGCTTCATTCAGTCGTTTCCGTGTCATCCAGTCCGTATGTTCCATATCGATCACTCATTTTCCTTACTTCCTTTCATTCTTTCCATTTCTCACGCAGGGTGCATGCTATGTGTGACGTGT
>JAMYXO010001749.1:0-27479 GCA_033310375.1 Conus canariensis | reverse complement strand
AAACTGAAGTGGAAAAATTTTAAAAAAAAAAAAAAAAAGGGGGGGGGAAAAAAAAGAAAGGAAAGAAAAAAACGAACAAAAACGAAGGAAGAAAAGTTATGATTTACCCTCACTATCAGTTTGCCCTTACCTTTGCACTGATTTCAACATGGGCATAAATCTCTGTATTTCCCCCTGTCTGCCAAACCCCCCCGTCTAGCCCCCTGCCCTCTCTCTTCCTCTCTATTCTGTGTTTTGGTTTGGGGTTTTGTGTGTGTGTGTGTGTGTTGTGTGTGTGTGTGTGTGTGTGGTGTGTGTGTGTGGGGTGTGTGTGTGTGTGTGTGTTGTCTGTCTGTCTGTCTGTTGTCTTTGTCCCTGTGTCTGTGTCTGTGATGTGTTTGTGTTTGTTGTGTGTGGTGTGTGTGGGTGTGTGGTGTGTGTGTGTGGGCGTGCGCGCGCGCCGGTAGTGTGTGTGTGCGTCGCGCGGCGCGCGGCCCCAAGCACCATGCAATTTGTGGAGTGTGTATGTGTGTGTGTGCGCCGATTGAGCATGGGTTGTGCATGGTGTTAAAAAAGGGAAAAAAAAAAAACCAAAAAAAACCGTACTCCCATTTTTTTTACATTTTCTTGGAGGGAAATGTGGATGAGGCGTAAGGGATAAAAAACCCCGCAATGAATGAACAGTACCAAAATGACTGGGTAGAGCAAAGTGTCTCCTCTTTTGCGTTGTTTACGAAAGCCCCAACATTATTTGCTTTTGTAGCATGGTGCTGCCCCCTTTTGCATGCCCGCCCATTGTGGCTGTGCAGGGGGCGGGCCCGGGATCAGTAAAGGTAAAAGGAATGCCGTGAGGGGCGGAAGCGCTCTAACCCAACATTCTAGATTTTTTTTGCCCAAAAGCTTGTTTGTCCACCCCCTTTTTAAGTCTCAGCCTCCTACTGCCTCCCATGCTCCCCCATCTGGGAAAAAGTTAAGACAGCTTATTTTCCCTTATAAATTCTCAAATAGGGTCAAATTGGTTTTAAGACAGCTTCATGTTCCTGATAAATCCTCAACGCATGCCCAGTTGGCTTAAGACAGCTTCATGTTCCTTGTAAATCCTCAACGTATGTTTAGTTGGCATAAGACAGTTCATGTTCCTGATAAACCCTTTACGCATGCCCAGTTGGCTTAAGACTGCTTCTGTTCCTTGTAAACCCTCAACGTATGTCTAGTTGGCATAAGACAGCTTCATGTTCCTGATAAACCCTCAACGCATGCCCCAGTTGGCTTAAGACAGTTCATGTTCCTTGTAAATTCTCAAAAGTATGTCTAGTTGGCTTAAGGACAGTTTCATTTTCCCTTTTATAAATTTCTCAACGTATGTCTAGTTGGCTTAAGAAGCTTCATGTTCCTTACAAATTCTAACGTATGTCTAGTTGGCTTAAGACAGTTCTGTTCCTTACAAATTCTCAACGTATGCCTACTTGGCTTGAGACAGCTTCATGTTCCTTGACATGATCACCGCGCCTCTTGTAAATCTAAAGTCAGCTCAGTCGTTTATGTGCACTCTCAAACGTTTCACAAATGTTTACACCATGTCCTTACTTCTTTAAACTTTAAACGAAGCTCTAAATGTTTGGTGTAACCTAACTTAGTTATGGTTATTTGCTGCTACAGTTCGATAATCACTTCAACAATTATAGATTTAAGCTTTGATCGTTTCTAATCCTCTCCAAACTTAAATTGAGCCTGGTTGGGTTAATTCACCCCTTTACCCCTTAACTAAATTTGGTCGCCCCAAACTGTTCCACGCCCGGGTCACCAAAGCCGACAGATAAAATCACTTGTGCTGTTGTCAGGAACATTGAGCGACACTCTCGAAGACGCATCCATGAAGTGAAAGAAACTCGGCAGTGTGGGGTTTCTGTCTTCCTATTTGGGGCCCATAGAAACTGTCATTGGGTAGGAGGAGTCAGCCAGGGCAGGGCAGGGGAAAATCCAACAAATTAAAAAGCTCTGGTGGGAATCGAAACCCACGACCTTTCCTCCTGCAGTCCGCCACGCTAACCATATGCCATGGCAGCTGGTAAATCAGAATTCAGTTCATGTACGCTTTTTTTATTACAGACACCAAGTCAGCTCTTGTCAGTCCATACTCTGTAAACATGCCGAGGGGACTCGGTATATCCTCGTGGGTCCACTCTCTAGCCTCAGATTCATCAGTCGCATCTGGGATTCCAGGTCCCAAAGGTCTTTCCCATGTCTAAAGGTCATCCCCGATCAGACAAACGTTTAGTTCACGAATTAGATCAAAACAGTTGACAATCTCGCTGATTCTACGCACGGTCTTGGTTCGTAATTGTGCGATCTTTTAGGTCGCCGGCCTGCGTTGAGTTAATCGTGACCTGACCATCCCGTGTTCGGTGAGGAAGTAGGATCGTTCAGTGCCCTCGGGAACAGTTCGGTGCGCACAACGGAAGTACCAGATAAGCTCTTTTGTCGTGGTATACAATTTGTGGTTGTCAGTTTCACCAAAATTTTTCCATCGGTTGGGAAATGAACAGTTCTTTTCAGAACGGTGTAATTCGATGTGGCAGATTTGGGTTTAAAAAAAAAAGGAAATTTAAGTCGAAAAAATTTTCCCCAAAAGTTGCTTTTTGTTGTTCACACGGGTTTTCCAAAAGATTGATTCTACCAGAGAAATCTTTCTTGACATGGGATGTGGTTTTCCCTGATGGGTCGTTGAGTTCACGTGAGAACATCATCGTAAAGCCCCAAACCCCGTACAGAAACAGGGAATTTGTTAAGAAGGCCTACGTTTAGGGGTTTTTCTTGTCCACTAAAAACCTAAATTGGGTTTTGGGCCCTCCTCTCTTTGTGGGGTTTCAAATGAAAACCTAAATTCGCTCGGATGGTTTGCCATTGAAATTTAAAAATTTTACCCCGTAGACTTCAATTACACTTTGCGTGTCATCGAAACCCAAACTTAAATCGGGTTTCTTCTCAGACCCTTCAAAAGAATCATTTCAACCTGTCGAAAATTCACATCAGTTTCCGTATTTTCATGAAAAAAAATTGGATCAAAAAGGGCAGGGTCCCAAGCTCACTTTTTAAACGTTTTGGAAGGTCTGGGGAAAAATTGTCAAAAACACTGAACAAAAAAGGGCTCACCATTCTTTGTTTTTCCCCGGAAAACAGCCCCACCCGCCTGTGTGTGAAAGACGTCCACAAGGTGTTTGGGAAAACAAATGGACTTGCTCTGTTCGACAAAATCCCGGGTTGTGGATTTAAGAAGTTTTATTTGCTAACGTTGATGCATATTTTAAAAATTCAAAGCAATTGTTCGCATTTTGTGGAGAGTGTTTTTTTGGTTTTGTGTCTGTGTATTGCCTGGCTTCGGCCTTCTCTGTCTCTGTCCCCCATTCTCCCTTTTACTTTTAGGGGGTCGGGGAGTGTGTGCGTGTGTGTGTTGGTGTGGTATGTGTGTGTGTGTGTGTTGTTGTTGTATTGTGTGTGTGTGTTTTGGGTGTGTGTGGTGTGTGTGTGTGTGTGTGTGTGTGTGTGTTCGTTCGTTCGTATTTTGGGGTTGGTGTGTGGGTTGTGTGGTGGTGTGTGTTGTGTGTGTGTGTGTGTTCGTTCGTTCTACTTGTGTGTGTGTGGTGTGTGTGTGTGGTGTGTGTGTGTGTGTGTGTGTTTGTGTGTGGTTTGTTCTGGTCCGTGTGTGTCTGTGTATGTGTGTGTGTATGTGTGTGTGTGTGCGCGGCGCGCGTTTCTGTCTGTGTAATTGTAGCGGGGGTTCCTCATGGAATTTTCGGTGGTAAGTCTTCTCTCCCCTTCTCTCTCTCTCTTCTCTCTCTTCTCTCCTCTTCTTCTCTCCCCACCCCTCTTCCTTTTATTTCTACACACACGCACGTCGAGACCGGACACGGGAGGCAGGCACACACCCACACCCACCCCCCCAAAGAGCGGAGACAGGGGGACGAGGCAGGGCGAGACGGCAGCGTCAGCGACAGAAGACAGGGCGGCCGGCGCACACACACCAAAAACCCCACACACCACCACACACACAACCCACACACCCACACGCCCCGCACAAACCAAAAACCCCCAAAACCCAACACACAACAACCACCAACCCACACAGTAGACAGAGAAGGATACAGAGAGAGTTGATAAACACCAAACCCTTCTCCACACCCCCAGGATTTTAAATTTTAGAAACGGAAAATTTTGCGTTGGATCTTCACGAAAAAAAGAAAAAAAAAAAAATTTTCCCCAAAAGGCTGTTTTGGTTATGAATTTGTTGACCCACACGACGCTGAAGAATGAATCGTTAACAAAAAATTTAACCCCCCCAGACAACTGGGGGGGCCGAGGGACCCCCAAAGAACACTTCAGATGCCCGAGGGTTTGGGTGCCTTGGCCTGTGCTGAGTCGGTGTCGTCCTTGTTGCAGCCACTGTCAGCCAGTTGCAGAACTGGTGTGGTTGATCGTCTGTATGTCCTGGTTGGTGATCTGTTAGGTTCGTTGTGTTGTAGTACGTTGTGTGAAATGTAAGTGGGTGGTTGGTGGGAAGCGTACCAGTACCCTGGGAGGTGGTACGTAGTGTCCCTGTTTCACTTCAGGCAGGTTTCCATTGGCATTGGGCAGGGCACTTGTGTTGGTGGGGAATGGGTTGGCGCCTACCGTGTGAGGTATGAATGGTCAATAAACATTGAGTGGTTGTTGGAAGTGTGAGTGATTACACACGTACAGTGTAGGTGAGGTGCCGGAGGGTACCAGGTGTATTTTGTGTCCCTTACATGTGGTATACCCCAGTGAGTAGGTAGAGTGGTTACCGGCCCGTGACTGTGCACACTGTGTGCTCGGATATCCTGTGGGGAAATTTAAAGGGCAGTGTAAGCCCCGGTGACTGTGTGTGGGAAGCACGAGGGGGGCGCAGTGTTGTGGCATAGGGTTTTGCTGTGAGTGCACCTGGACTTGGGGGTGCAAGTGCACTGTGATCGTGTGGGTGCGGCCTACCAGAGACAGTGAGGCCTTTTGATGTGGGTAACTGGTGCGCATGCACAGTGGACAGTGGACACACGGTGTCACGTGGTTCAGTCCGTGACCAGACAGTTGCATTGGTAGTATTGTTTGGGTTGGAGCCCCTGTGGGTTATGTGTGAGGTACACAAGTGTGGGTGGAGTTATGCTGTGGGGCGTGGAAAACATTGAGAGTATTGTGTCTTGTGGGTGAGTTGCTTCAGGGGGTAGTGCGTAGTCAGGAACCTCCAGTTGCGCTTTAGATCGCATACTGTCCGTTGCTAGTTCTGTGGTGGTAGGGGTACCCCATGTCTAAACAAAACCCGAGCCCCTCCGCAGTACGACCCCGATAGTGTCATGGATCCCCAGGCCCTTCCGGGCGGATACCAAACCTAAGGTTAGTGACCAGGGAGCGGGGGTGGATCAAGAACAGGGGACGGGGGCTTATGCAATGTTTGCCAAGTTGGGAGCGGCGATGGGTTTGCTGGGGGAGCCCTCGCCAAGTTCGTCACGGACTCAGTACGTAATGGGGGATGAGGAAGACGGCGGGGAGAGCAAAATTTGGGGAGCTCGGGTGGAGGAGAAAGGGGAGGCAGAAGATGAGGGATAAAGGGAGGGGGAAAGCTGCTAGGCCAGAGGAGCTAGAAAATGAAGCAGAAGAAGATCGAAGGAGGAAGGAAAGGTTTTAAAGCGAAGGATGAAGGGAGAAAGTGTAGGCAGAGGGAGCTAGAAATGAAGCAGAAGAAGATCGAAGAGGAGAAGGAAAGGTTAAAGCAGAAGGATGAAGAGGAGAAAGCTCTAGGCAAAAGGGAAGCTAGAGAGGGCAGCAGAGGAAGATAGAAGAGGGAAAGCTGATAGACAGGAGGAGCTAGAGATAAAGCAGAAGAAGCGAAGTGAGAAAGAGGAGCAGATGGAATTGGAACGCGAGGAAAAAGATGAGGAAAAAAAAACGGCGAAAGGGAAATAGAAGCTCGGACACGGCAAGCCAAGTTAGAGGCAAGGGAGCGAAGAGATACTGATACCGGAGGGCAGGCCTTAGATGAAGCAGCGATAGGAAACGTTTTGATTGAGGTGGAGGAAACGAAGGGATGTCCACCTTGAGCCCTTAGGGAGGAAACGACGACGTGGACGCTTTCATCGCCAATTTGAGGTGTAGCCCAGATGTGCAAGTGGAGCAAGACCTCATGGCCACACGTCTGATGTCTCTGCTGAGAGGGAAGGCTAGAGAAGCGGTGATGCGGGTTAAGTGCGGATGAGTTAGGCGACTATGACAGATAAAGGGCGCCCTGTTAAGCCCCTTTAGGCTAGATGGGCCCAGGCTACCGAGAAAAGTTTAGGGCATCAAGAGGACGCTGCTGAGACTTTCGGCCAGATGTGGGAAGGATGAAGCGGTGGTTTTCCCTCTGGTGTGCGGCAGCGGGCAAGGATGAGAGTGTGGCAGAGGACGTAAAGGAATCTGCTGTTCCAGGAACAGTTTTATCAGCTATTGTCTCCCGAGTTCCAACTGAGGTGGCGGAAGACATGCCCCGAAAAAATGTGGAACAACTTGCAACAGAAGCTAATGTTTTGGCAGAGGCCAAAAGACTGGGGAGGAAGGCGAGGCAAGAACCCAACAGTCCAAAACCAGCAACCTGGGAAATACACGTGAAACGCAGGGAGCCAGCCGCAGGGAGGTCCAACAAAGTGATGGTGCACTACAGCAGCTGAACAGGAGATCAGAAGGGCCTAGATCGCCATAGTTTGTTTCAACTGCAAGAAGCCGGGCCCAATCGCTAGGAAATGCCCTGAGCCCCATTCTGTTGGGCGGTTCATTGCTGTGACCAGCCCCAAGCTCGAGTAGTCCCTACGTTGTGTCGCCCATGCGCTGAGCAGCGGTACGAGCCTGCGTGCATTGTAGAAGTTAACGGGTCTCCGGCCAATGGGTTACGGGACACTGGTGCCGGACACACCGTAGTTTGGGCCAAGGGGGTTAGTACCGGCAGATGCGTACACAGGGAGAGACAGTTTCCCCGTAGTGTTGGCTGAATTTAGGTGTAGGTCTGTGTTTCCTGTGGCGGAGTTTGTAGAGTTTGGGAAGGGCACCATTCATCGCAGGGAAGTTGGAGGTTTGGTCATGAATAGCCCTGTGCAGGAAAATCCTGATCGGAAACTTCGCAAAAGAGAGTAGGAGATCCCGGTGGGGGCCCCGTGTGCCTGTATACGCAGACCCGGCGTTGGTAGGGGCAGTGCAGACACGCGCGCAGAGAGCCAGGGAGCAGCAAGAACCCGTACCACTGCCCGTCGAGGAATGCATTTGAAAAACCTCTACCCAGCAGTTTAAATTTAGATGCAGGACCAGGATGAAACCCTGAGGAAGGCTCGGAGTGCGGGTGAAGCAGGGACTCACTTCCACACCAAGTTTGGACGAGTCGAGTACGCACGGAAGTCTGGTGTACTGGTTTAGACGGTTTGAGGGTCCCAAGGGGCGTAGCGAGTCAGATCTGCGTCCCAAGCTGAACTACGGACCACGGTGATGAAGCTAGCCCACGGACGTACCCAAAGTTCTGGTCACTTTTGGTACCACCCGAACCAAGGAGCGAGTTGGGGCGCCATTTTTATGGCCAGGCATGCATGCTGACATTCGTCGGTATGCCAGTCATGCTTCCGTGTCAGCGTACTGTGGACAGGGAAGAGTTCAAGAGTTCCCCTCGTAAAGATGCCACTGAGCGTGAGCCGTCGAGCGGGTTGGATGGACATCATTGTCCCTCGTTCCAGCATCCCAGAATGGGTACAGATACGTGTTGGTGACGGTCAAACTTGCGACAAGAAATCCGGAAGCAGTCCCTCTTCGCCAGATCACGAGTGAGTCGGGGCAGAGGCAGCGTTCAACATGTGGACACGAAGGGGAAAACCCGGGGTTTCGGTACGGGACTGAAAGAGGAACCCAGTTTAAAGGGTTTGATCATGCAGGAGGGTTTTTCCCCGGGGACTATTGCCTTTTCGAGGTTTGCCCAAACCAAAACCTTCCCTTGGCAGTGCAAATGGTTGGTGGAACGCAAAAAACGGTACTTAAAGGGGCGGAGGGCCTGCGCAGAAAAATGTCAGGGGAAAGGAAACCAGGAAATTGGGGGTCGGTGGATCCCCAAGCACTGCTGTTTGCGTCCCGAGAGGCCCCCACATGGGGGGGAGTCCCGGTTTTTTTTCCCCTTTTGAGCTGCTTTATGGACCCCAGGGTTGCGGGGGGCCGGGATCAGTATTGAGAGATCTGTGGTTACCCCGGGAAAAGGCCCAAAAAAAGGTTTCCGTACAGCGGCAAAAATTTTACGTGGGTAAAACTTGAGGAACAAGATACCCTAAAGTCATGCGAGCTAGCAAGGGGAATTTGGGGCAAAGGGGCCCAAAAAAAAAGCGTATAGGTAAAAGGGCGACTTTTTGATTTTGGGGGGCAAAAACCCCCAGGAAGAAGCGGGGGGGGGTCCAGAGAAAACCTTTTTACTTGGGGCCCGACTAAGCAAAACCCAAATTGGAATTTGGAAATGGAGGGGCCCCCCTTTATAACAGTACTAAAAAAGAGTGGGGGGGAAGCGATTACCGCATGTAGTAGGGGGAAAAAAAAAAAAACGAAGATTTTCCACGCAAATACCTAAGTAATTCATCGGGCGCGCTGCATTTTCCAAAACACCCCTGGGTTTTAGCTGCGGTTGTTGTCCCCGGAAGGGGGGGGGCCTAAAAGGGGGGGAAAACAGAAAACCCCCTTAAATGAGCAAGGTTTTCCCTACCTTTCCCCTTGGGGGCCCACAGAAGGCCCTAAGATGGGGGTTAGTCCCTTTCCCTTGAAGCCCAACCCCCTTTACTGGGAAAAATTTGGGCCCGAGTTAGGGGCCCGAATTAAAGGGAAAGTATTTGCCCTGATGTGCCCTCATGCAAAACCTAGAAACTTTTGCAGCATAAAAATTTGGGCCCGTCAAAACCACCCCTTTCAGGTCAAAAGCCTTTACCCGTGCCTTTTGGGCCAACGAGGGGACGGTTGGGGAGGGGTCAAACCCCTGATCAGGAATGGGGTGCGTTTGAGCCATCGAGTCGCCTTTACTGTTTCACCCTTCCCGTACTATTTAAAGAAAAAGGAGGGGGAAGATCAGGTTTTGTGGGGAAATTTCAGGGGGTTTTGGGGAATGCATCTTACGTTCGAGCTGAACCCATGCCGGATATCGAATACCTGTTCGCCAAGTTGGAGGGGAAAGAAGGTTTTTCAAGCAAAATGACCTCCCCTTAAGGGGGGTATTGGCAGCCCCCGATGAGCAGAGGGGCCCCGCGGGGAAGACTGCTTTTGAAAAACCCCCGGGAAAGGGAAACAATTCCAGGGGGAAGGTTATCCCTTTTGGGACTGTGTACTTCAGGGGCGGTTGTTCACGCGCATGATGAGGAAAACTATTGAAGCCACTTGAGAGCCCGGTTGTCGAAAATTTTTCATTAAATGTTATCCTGGGGGCCCCCACATTTGATCAGGACGCCATATAGAGGTTCTCGGGGCCGTGTGTTCCGGGAGACTAAAGGGAAATTTTTTCTTTGTCCCCCCCGGGGCCTTAAAAAGTGGGGAGCTGGGGGGGAAAGGGGAAAAAATCCCCCTACTTAGGGCCCCAGGTTGGGTTTGCAGGGAAAAAATTCCCCCGAGCGGGTTTTTAAAAATGCCCCGCTTTATGGATGCCCCTGGGCCCTTGAGCCAAAGGGCAAGGGGGGGGGGGGAATTCCTGGGTTTGTGGGGTAATACAAAAATTTTTTTCCCCCGGTTTGCGGGAAAATTGAAAACCCCCTTTTACGGGATCCCCTTAAGGGAACAAAAAGGGCAGGGGGAGGGGGGCCCCGCGATTTGCAAAACGTGCTTTTCCAAGTCTAAACCCAGCATTCTGCCAACCCCCCGTCGGGTAATTTGCCGGTACCGGTTTGACTTTTGTGTCCGGGACTGATGCGTCAGAAGTGGGAGTGGGAGCTATGCCTGTCACCCGAAACCCTAAAAGAGTTTGCGCCCTTGGGCATGCGCCAGCGGGAAAGTTACCCCCGCGGGAGCAAAAACTCCCCCGATAATTAGAGAAAGGAGTGTTTGGCAGTGGTGTGGGGAATAAAAAATTTTTTCAAGCTTTATTTTTTTATGGAACCCCTTTTTTGTCCGGGACGATCTTTCCCCCACTCCCAATACTTAGAAAAGATGAAGTCTGTTAGTGGGGGGGACCCACAAGGTGGGCACTGCAGCAAAAAGCCTTTTTCATTTTAGGGTTTGCAGGCAGTGTCGGGAAAAGGGGGAACAATGTGGGGGCAGACTTTTTGGGAGTCGTTTGCCTTTTAGAAAAAAGGGAAGAGAGAGAGGGGAGAGAGGGGGAGGGGAGGAGAGGGGAGGGGGGAGAGAGAAAAGGGGGGGGGAAGAAGAGGGGGGAGGAGAGAAAAACCGGGGGAGGGCCCAAAAAAAAAAATTAAAAAACCTGTGTCGTGAGAGGTTGACTTTGGGTCGAAGTTTTGAAATTGTGTTGTTATTTTTGGTAGAAAAGGGCCCATAGCAAAGTTTTTCTGGGGGTTTGTGGTGTTTGTAGCACGTGTTACAAAAGCGTTGTGCGTAATCAGAGCCCCTCAGTTTTGGAATTTATATGTATTTTGGGTAGTGAAAAGGGGCCTGCCCTAAGTGCCGGGTTTAAAGGGTTTTCCGTGCAAAGGCAGAGTTATTTCCAGGTTGATTAATGTAACCTGGGGGTTGTTGATGAAATTTAAAAGGGGTTTGTTTTTAGTTGGGAGGGGAATTTTTGGTCTGCCACAAAAAGTAACAGTGGGGAGGGGTTTAAATGATAGGGAATTTGGGATTGTTTTTGGTTTAGGGTTTTTTGGCCCAAAACCCCCCCCGCCGTTCGAGGAAAAGTTTTTGGGTTTTTTTTTCCCGTAGTTAAAACTTGGGCCCGGGGGGTGTGCACCGATCGGCGGGAAACTAAACTATTTTCGCCCCAAGGGGTTTAAGAGTAGTGGGGGTTCAAGATAGAGAGCGTGCGAGTTTTTTGTGTTTTGGTGGCGTGTGTGTTTTGTTTTTGTGTTTTTGGGGCGCTCGCGGGGTTATTTTTGGGGTTGGGGTTTATTTTAGCTACGTTAGGTTAATTTCCCTTTCAGGGTTAGGTAGAAAGATTAGGCTAGGTGGGAGGTTGGGGAAAAATGGAAAAATACTATTCTTTCATTCCAGTCTTCACTTTTGAAGGAATGGAAGGGAAAGGGGGGGGTTGGGTTTTCATTCCCGATTGTTCCCCTTTTGGGTTAATTTGGTTCTACACCAGAGAAGGCGGGGCAGGATAATTGGGGCTGTTTTTGGGTTTTGGTTAAAAGTCTGTGATTTGGTTGTGGAAAATTTGTCGTGTTTTTTGCACGGGGGCAATAACTAGCCCCTTTTTTGGGTTCAGGCTTTTGGTCAGTTTCTGCGGAGGGTTCACTGCTTCTGCCCAATCGTTGTTTTTTGTGGTGGTATAGAGTTCGTTTGGTTTTTCCCGGACCGGGGGGGAATGCTTTGGGGTAGCTTAAATTCGGTCCCGGGGTGTTCTTCGGAGGGGGACGTGTCCTTGGGTAGGTCCCGGGGGGGCAGCCCCCGTTTTTTTTTTGAAGGTGTTTTCCGAGTCATATTTTAGGGGCCAGGCCCCTGTCGGGTTTGGGGTTCCCCTTGGGGCCTGTGCTGGTCGGTTCGTCCTTTTTTGCACCCACTGTCAGAAAATTTTGCAGAAAAAGGGGTTGTGGTTGATCGTCTGTATTTTCCAGGTTGGTGTTTCGGGTTTGGGTTCTTTGTGTTGTTGTTCGTCGTGGGGGTTTCTTGTATTTTTGGGCGGTTGTCCCTGTAGTTTTTTCTCATGTTGGGGATTAGTTTTTGGTTTTTCGTTGCGTATACTGGTTTTTGGGTTTATAAATTGTTGTCGGGTTTTCCGTAAATTTGAAATTTGTTGTCACCCGGGTTTTTTTGTTCCCTTTTTTTCGGTTATTTGTAAGTAGTGTACTTAGTGGTTTTCCTGAGTTCGATTGTCATGGGGACATTTTTGGTAGCCCAATGTGGGGTTTCGTTTATAATAACCGTTGAGGGGGGCGGGTAAATTTAGATTTTGTTTTTGGTTAGTTCTTATTAAGGTCGGGGGTTCCCAAAAAAGGGGGTAGTACGAGGTTGCTTTTTTGTTGGGGGAATCAAAAATTAGGGAGTCAGGGGGCAGATTTTGTTTTGCGTAAATTTCTTTTGAGGGGTTTGATGTTTGGGTGCTCAATCTCAATTGTAAAAAAGTAGGGTTCGTTAAAATTAAACGATTCCGGGGGTTAAACCTGCCCCATTTTTGGAAATCGGAACTTTTGTAGAAAGGGCCCCAAAGGCCAATTTGGGGTTTCGAGGGGTTTTTATCTGGGGTACGGGTCGTAACCTTCCCAACTTATTTTGGTGTTTTTTTCACTTTGGGTACGAGCCCAGGGTTTTCGACGCGGGTGTCGGGGCGCGTCCCGGACTGTTTCTGGGGACGTACCCCCATTTGGTCGGGAGTGAGCCCCAAGGGGTTTAAAAAAGGGTTTTTGAAAATTAAAAAGTGACAGTGGGTTAAACACGTGCAGGGATGTATGTTTTTGGGTGCCCAGAAGGGGGGTTGGGGCAGATTTTTTAGGTTGTGGGGAAGGAAAACCACGTTAAAAAATTTTTAGTAAGGGCCAAAAAAAAAGGGGAAAAGGAAAAATTTTTTAAGGCGAGTGGGTTTTTAGCGTTGATAGGAAAAAAAAAGGGATGTGTGCGCTGTAATATTGAAATGAAGTTTTGGTTTGGGGGTTGGCATAACAAAGTTTAAAACCCAGGGGTTTTACCCTGACAAGAGATGCGGGAGAGTGAGGTGCGGGGGAGGGAAAATTTTGGGCCCAAAACAAACCCCATGTTTTTGTATTGTTTAAAATTGACAGTGAAAAAAGAGGGGTAATAAGGGTAAAAGGAAATTGTGGCTGCGAGCCGTTTTCTCTTGTGGGGGAAAATGCGGGAATTTGTAAACCCGTAAAAATGAAAAGGGTTTTTTTTGTTTTTTTTTTTTTTTTCCTCTGGAGATGTGTATTACTATGGTTTTTGTGTGGAGACTTTTCCTTGTAAAAATTGGCCCATTTCCTGTTTATTTAGTATGTCCAAAGGGGGGGCCCATGGAGTCCGTGGGGGAAACGCTTAGTTTGGGTTTTTATTTTTTCCGGTGGAATTGGGTGTAAATTCATAATTTCATATGTAATAGCGTGGATTGGCTAAAGGGAGGGGGTATTTTTTTACCGCTGTTGAAAGGGGGTTGGGCGGGAAAAAAGGGGGGTCTGAAAAACCCAAAAAGGGAGTAAGGGGTTTGGGGGGAAATGTGTTCAAAAATTAAAGGGGGTTCCTCTCATCCCCCGGTGGGAAGTTGGCAAGGGAATGGGGGGTTAAAGCTTTACCAAGTAGCCTATGTGCCTTGATGCCCGGGGGGTAAGAAAGCAACTTACAGTAGGGGCCCTACAGTTGTGTTCAGAAAGGTTTCCTTTTTCCCGCCCTGAGGCGGGGCCCCAGCCCCCAAAAAGTTATTTCCCGGTGGGGCAGGTGAGGGGGCGCTTTTCCGTACCTTTTTGTTTTCCCGGGAGGGGGGAGCCCACCCAGGCCGTCTGCCTTCTGTGGGGCCCAAGCTCTCCTCCGGTTTCCCGGTCCCTCTTCGGGAGTTCTCCGGCACGGTTTTCCTGTCCCTGTTCAGGCGCCCTTTTGTAAAGGGGGCCCGTTTGCACCGGGCCCTTTCTCCCCTTGGTTTTCCGGGGGGGCCCCCCCTTCAGAGGGAGGAGGCGTCCTACAAACCCCCGGACCCGTCGAGGGGGCCCTTTTCTGTTGTTTTACGGGGGGGGGGTTGTCGTGCCCATCGCCGGGAGGAGTCAGCCCGGGGGGAGGCCAGGGGTCAGCCCCGGGGGGTTGCAGGTCTTGGGGGGGGTTTTTCCGGCCCCGCGGGGGGGAACCCACGGACAGTCCCCGGGGTTTTGCAGAGTTTTCCCGGGGGGAAGGGTGCCCAGCGGGGTGAGGGGCCACGTTTTTGGGGCCCGAGGACTGGGGCCCTTTCCGGGAGGGGTTTTGGGTTGGTCCCAGTTTGGGGGTTTAAGGAATGGGGTTTTTTTTGAAAGGCGTTAGGCGGTTTAGGGCTAGGGGTTTTAGCAAATGCCTCCCTTTTGGGCGTATTTGGCCGGCACAGGTGGGGGTACTTGTCTTTGCCTCCCTTGGGACGCAGCGATCGTTTGGTAGGGGGCCCCGGGGTTAAAAGGGAAGGGTGAGCCCCGGGGGGAGAGGTTTTGGGGGGTAGCGGTCTTTAAAAGGGGATTAGAGTCCCTTTGTAAATCCTTTTTCCTAGTGGGTTGTCACCCCGTGTGCGGGCTGTTGCGGGGTCCCCAGGTCACAGTGGGGTATACCGCAACTGGTGTTTCAGGTTTTGGTTGGGTCTTCCGGTCATTATAGTAGAGTAGGGTTTAGGTTTAGCGGGAATTTGGGGGGTACTTGGGGGTTTCAGGGTTTTGGATGTGCAATGGTGGTGGGCCCTGGGGTGTGTTTTGAAATAAAGAAGGGGTGCGTGAATTTTTAAAAATGTATTTGTGTGCTGTGTTGTTCCCGACCTAGGGGTGTTTATAGGCGTGGGGTTTTAAGGGGGGTTGGGCCGGGGGCTTAGCGACCCCTTGGGCAATCCCGCCTCGGGACATTAACGCCCAACCCCCCCCTTTTTCCCCTCTCTCTCTTCTCTCCTCTCTCTCTCCCCTCTCCCCCTCCCCTCTCTCTTCTCTCTTCTTTTCTCTCTCCTTTTTCCCGTTTCCCCCTCCCCCGCACGCCCCCTTTCCCCCCCCTTTCTCCTTCATGCTTTTGGGGCTAACCTTAACCCACGAACATTCTTTGATTTTTTCAAGGGTTTTTAAACAACTTCCACGCCCTTAAACTGGGGTTTCCCCCCGGTTTTTTTTTTTTAATTTTCCCACAAAAAGGAAAAATCGAAATTTATCCGGTGGGTTTTCTTTCCCCACACAAAAAAAAGCTCCCCAAAATTTAAAAGGGAAAAAGGGGGGATTCCGAAGGCAAAGCGTGACGAGGGAAATTTTTTTTTTTGTTTCCCGGAAAAAAAGGTTCGACATGTGCTTGTTTAGGGTCTGAAGGTTCCCCCGTTTAGGGGAAAAAAGGGGTGTTGAAAAATAATTTTGATACCCGGGAAAAAAAAAAAATTTCCACGCAATCACATTAAAACACACGGGGGCGGGGGAGAGAGAGAGAGGGGTTTGGGGGGAAAAGGGGGAGGGGAGAGAGAGGGGGAGAGAGAAGGGGGGACAGACAGACAGACAGACAGGGCAGATTGACAAGGGCAGCTGATTTTTGACGGGACAGAGAGACGTACAGAAAAGGGGCCGGGCCGACAAGGGAAGGGCGGGGCAGAAAGGATGACAGACAAATAGGGAAAAAAAAAAAGGGAGGAGAGAGAGGAGAGGAGAGAGGGGTGAGGGGAAAAGGGGGAGAGAGATTTGGGAAGGGGAGGGGGAGATGGAGAGGGGGGGAGAGATGGAGAGAGAGGGTAGAGAGGGGGAGAGAGGAAAAGGAGAGAGAGGTTTAGAGAGAGGGTGGGAGAGAGAGAGGAGGAGAGGAAAAGGGGGAGAGAGAGGGAAGGGGGGGGAAAGGGGGAGGGGAAAAGGGGAGGAGAGAACGAAGTTTTATTTTACCAGGGTAATTTATATTTAAACCCAAAATTTTATATGCTTTTTTTTCCCCTTTAGCCCCCCGGGAAATAAAAAAAGGGGAACAAAAAAAAAAGGGAAACCAAAAAAACACATGGAAAATTTTGCTTTTTTTGGCAGTTTAAAAAGGGAAAAAAAAGCGAAAAACCCCCTTTGTCAGTTTATAGACTATCGAAAGGAAAAGGAATTTAAGTGAAAAAACTTCAAAAGGAACAGATTTTAATGTGACAAACACAATTTTAAAAGGAAAAAATGCACACATGCAAAAAAAGGGACCAGCACGCACACACACACCCACACCAGGGGATTTTGGGGTGGGGGTTGGAAGGGTTTATCCACAAAAGAAAAGTAAAATAACCTCTTCTTTTTTCCCTTTAGACAAAAAAAATCAATTTCTAATTTTGGGGTTACATTCTTTCTTCCCCATAATGGGCATGAAAAAAAAAAAAAAAAAAAAACAAACATCTAAAAGTGTGGGGTAACTTGAAAATTTTTTTTTGAATAAAAAAAAATGTTTTTTCAGCTGGTTTTAAAAGGGAAAAATAATGTACTTTTATCCTTGATGTACTTTGGGAAGGAGTTCCAAAGTGTCCCTTTCCCGAGCAGGGGCGATGCTCGTCTCAGAGAGGAAAAGACAGACAGACAGGAAAAAAATTTTTAAACAGTTCGTACAAAATCCCGTTTTAAAGAAAATTAAATTTTAATCCCCGTGAGGGTGGGCCCCTTTGGGAAACAAAAAAACCCATGTTTAAAATTTGTAATATTTGGTTTTTTTACTTAAATTTCCGGTATTTTGGAAAAGTCAGTTTTGTTTTCAATTAGTCAAAAAAGGCAAATTGCTTATTATTACATTTTCAAAATTAGAAAAAAAAAGGTTTTGTGGGGTTTTGTGGGGTTTTGTGTGTGTGTTTTGTTTTGTGTTTTTGTGTGTGTGTTTTGTTTGGGTTGTGTGGTGAGGGGAAAAGAGATAACAAAAAGTGGGGTGTTCGTTCATTTTAAATTTTGGAATGTCTGTGACAAGCTTCATTGTTGATTTGGCTTTTAGACAGCAAAAAAACTTTATTAACTTAAAAGATCATTTTTTTAGTTTTTTTCCCAAGTTTTTTCACTTCATAAACTCCCTTTATAATATCTTTTCATCATCATTTGTTCCCCTCCCCTCCCTCAACCCCGTCGTCGTCGTCAATTTCCCCGTCTCCTGCCATAATAAACATCTTTTTGTGGGATCGTTTGTGTTTTTTCGTCATTGTTTTTTCTTATTGTTGTTGGGTTTTTGTTGTTGTTGTTGTTGTTTTTTGGGGTTTTTGTTGGTTTTTGTTGTTGTTGTTGTTGTTGTTGTTTGCTTTCTGCTTTTCTGCTTTCTGCTGCTGTATATTTTCGCCCTTCGCGACCAAAAGACGGGGGACGACGGCGGTACCCGGGGGACGATGTTTAAAACAACGTTGGGATGTACCCCCTCGGCATTCCAGAATCAAAGAGCCCCCCGGTCGCTTTCTAAAGGTACAACCCCAAACAATTTTTATCGTGCGCTCATACGGGGTGGAGGCCCCGAAAAAAAACCAATTTCCCTGGGAAGCCCTCCAAAACGGAACGTGCCCAAACGCGAACTGTTTGCACCCTCATTTTCCCCTAAAACCCCCGAAAACCCCTTCAATTTCTTGGGTTTCAGGACAGGCAAAAAGGGGGAAAAGGGAGGGTCACTATTTTTGGGAAAAAATTTGTGTTTTGCAAATTTGAGCTTTTTGCTTGTTCTGCTGGAAAAGTTTGGGGAGTAGAAAAACTGAATACTTTGGGAAAAAATATGTCATTTCAGGCCGTTAAAATTTTGTATTGTTTTGGAAATAGAGGGGGGGCCCGTTCTAGAAAACTATGGCCCAAAAAGGGGCGTGGGAGTTTATTCCGGCAAAGTACTCTCTCATTTTTTTCGGAGGAAATCTTAGAGAGTTGTGCTGGAATTCTGAGTGCTGAAAAAAAAATCTTTTCCCTTCCCAAAATCTCTTCTCTCCCTTTTGTTGGAGGGGAAAAGGAGGTGTGGTAGAATGCCAGAGGGGAACAGTTGTCCTTTTTTTTAAACCCCAAAATTTCTTTTGGGGGGGAAACCCAAAAAAATGGGAATTAAATGTGCAAATGTATTTCGAGCCTCGAAAAAATGTTTGCTTCTATTCCAGGTAGAAACCCGGGTTTTCGGGAGATTTATTGAGGTTTTTAAAAACCTTTTTATTCTTAAGCCTCGAACTTCTTCTATTCCCCGTATCTTCTGTTTAGAATTTTGGCGGGGGGGGTTTTCGGCGAAAAAATTTTAAAAATAAAGGTTGTAATTTTGGGGTCGCAGTGCTATTTTGTTGTTCCGCCCGAAAAGTTTTTTAAGAAGCATTTTTGATGGGGTACCCAAAAAAACAAAAACTTCAATTGTATTCCAAAAAAACCCCCTTTTAGGGGTTTTGTGGAAGAGAGGACAAGGGTGTGTGGCTGGGAAAAACTGTGAACAAACGGCCGGGGTTTTTGAAAACCCCAAACTTCCCAACTTTCTATTTTGAGGGGGGTTTTTTGGTAGAATACCCCGGGGCAATTTTAAAAAAAAAAAAAAATCTGCTCGGAACCCACCCCAAAACTGTTTGTTTTTTGTTTTAAAAGAGTGGGTTTAATTTCGTGGAAGAAATGTATGTTAAAGGGTTGAAAAAAGCTGAGAATTTTTTAAAAGAAACTATGAAGGCCAAAAAACCTTTAAAAACACAATGAAAACCGTTATTGCTCGGCATTTCTGGGTCCAAAATATTCCCCATTTATATTTAAAAGACGGGCAGAAAGTTTTTTTTTTTTCCTTTTTTTTTTTGCAACCCCAAAAAAAACAACACACAAAACACACAACCCCCACACCACACACCACACCACACACAAACCCCCGGGGGTAGACAGATTTTTTTTATATTATTGTGTGTTTTGGGGTGTGTGTGTTGTGTGGTTTGTGTGTGTGTGTGTGTGTGTGTGTGTGTTGCTTTTTTTCCAACACAGTTTTTTGGGACACAAATTCTTTGTTTACCAGGGAAATAAAACCCGTAAAAATTTGTCAAGGGAAATGAAGTTTTTTTGCGCTGGGCCCCCTTTAAAAAGACCTTCTTTCGCCCCTGTTTTGGGAGAAAGGGAGATTCCCTTTCCCCCGTTTTCCCAAAAATCCAAAAACGTCCAAAACAAAAACCCCAGATTTAAAAAAAACCCCTCCCCCCAAAAAAAATTTGGATGGAATTTTAAACGCCCCACACACAACACACACACACACCCCACACCCCAAAACTCCCCCACACACACACACACACACACAGAGGGGAGAGAAGGGGGGGAGAGAGGGGGGGGGGAGGGGAGGAGGGGGAGAGAGGGGGAGAGAGAGGGGGGTGTCCAAATCGTTAATGGACAAAATTTATGGGAAATGTAGAGGAAAAAATGTGGGGTGGGCGAGTTTTTTTTATTGGTAATTAAGGGAAACGTTCAAGAGGGTAAAAGCTGGTCTTTTAAAAATTTCCAACAGAAAAGGACACATTGTAAACACTTGCCAATCCTTTCATTCGTGTAAAACCACGAGGGAAAAAAATGCTGTCTTAAAACGTTTTTGTTTTGTTTATTTTGTATCTGGGGTTTTTTCGCCTTTTTTTTTGTTTGTTTTTGACAAGTTTAATTCATATCAAAAGCAGTTAAAAAAAAAGAAATTTGGCATGCTTTCTACTAAGGACTAAAAAAAATTTCAAATTTTCGGGTTTTGAAAAAATACCAAATTTTACTATTTGAACGGGTGTTTTTCCCCAGGGCGTGAGGTTTTTGGTGAGTTTTGTTTATCTTGATCCCACTGTCTCCCTAATTTCCCTTTTTCATCTGCTACTTCCCTGCCAGTTTTTTCGGGCTTTCCCCTTTTTGAACTTTTTTGGTTTGGGTTTTTGTTTTGTCAGAGCGGGCTTTTTTCTTTCCAATGATCTAGGGAAAGAGAGGGGTTAAGGGGCATGGGACGTTGGCTGTGTTCAATTTCGGGTACCCGCTCAGTGAAAAATGGCCGTTGTCAGGGACTCCTTGTGGAACAGAAGCCAAGAAAGAAAGGGTTTTTTTTGTCGAGTCTGATCTCCCGTTACAACCCCCAAAAAAAAAAGAAAAGGGGGGAAAGGAAAAGAGAAAGAAAAAGAAGAAGAAAAGAAGAAGAAGGGGTGAGGGGGGAGGAGAGGGGGGGACAAGGGGAGAGAGAGGTTTTTTGATTCTCAATTTTAAGGGGTTTTTTTTTTCTATAAAAAACCCTAGCCCCATGTGGGGAAAATTTTTTGTAAGAACCCTTAAACCCTAAAGGCAAGCCGTAAACAAGTCTTTCGTTTTCCCCGTATTAAAAAAATCACCAAAAGCAAATTTTTCCCCTTTCATGGGGGAAAACTTTATATGCATTGAAAAAAAACTGTGAATCACGCCTTTTTGTTCTCTGTTGGGCATAAAAAAAAACAAAAACGAAAAAATACTTTATGATTATACTTTTTTTAAACTTTTAATTTTCAACCAAAGGGGTCGGAAAAAAAGCAGGATTTAAAGCATCAGCACAGTGAACTTTGTCTTTTAAACTTATTCTTTACCAGGGGGGCAGGGGCAAATTCATCTGAGCGTAGGAATTTTTTTTTTAACGATTAACTTGTTTCTTACTTTGAGGGATATTTTCCAAAAATTTTAAACCTTTGTAAAAAAAAAACCCTATGATTTTTTGTTTCATATTCCAAAAAAAAGATTTTTTTTAAACTAAAGTGGGAACTATCAATTTAAAAGTTTTTAAAACCCATTACTTGACCCCAAAAAAGGGCCCTTTCCCCTTTTTTGCCCGATACTTTTCGATCAATCTTTGCGAAGAGTTTTGTTCAATCATTCTTTTTGGTCCCCTACCCCCTTAATATATTTCCCTTTCATCCCAAGCCCCCCGTTTATTAAACGAAAAATTTAAAAGGGTAAAAAATGCTTTGGGAAAGGGAATTATCGTTAAAATTTTAACAAACCCTTTGGGCCCGTGGCGGTTTCCTTTTATGTAAAATAACTGGAGTTTTAAACGTTTCCCGTATGCAAGATTTTTTTGGTTGTTCCAAAGTTTTAAAAATTTCCCGGAAAAAAATTTTTTTAAACACTTTTTAAAAGAAAAAAGATTCACAATGGTTTTCAAACGGGGTTTTTTTTAGCCCAAACCCTAAAATTTCCCGTCCGTAAATTTTACAATGGGTTGTATCCCGTACAAAACATTTTTGGGCAAAAAATTTCCCAAACGGTTGTTTTTTCAAAAATAAATTTTTTTCATTGCATATACTAACACTTTTCCCAGCCCTTTCTTTTACGGGCTCTACATGTTTGCAACAAAAAAATCAGGCGGGGTTTGAAAAAGTTATGGTAAAGGTTTTTTTCTAAAAAAATTTTACGGGGGGTTATAACAAAAATTTCCCCTCGCCCAGCCATCTATTTCCCTCGCTGCCAGATAAAACCCCCCTTTTTTTAAAAAAAAAATGATCTTACCCTTTTTTTAAAAATTTAATTTTTAATTTTTTATCTTTTTAACTTTACTGTTTTTAAAAATTTTCCATTTGCCCCTGCAAAAAAAAAAAAAAAACGGGGGGGGGGAAAAGGGGGAGAGGAGAGGGGAGGGGGGGAGGGGGGGGAGGGGGGAGGAAGGGGCGAGAGGAGAGGGGGGAGAGAGAGGGGGAGGGGGAAAAAAGAGAGGGGGGAGAGGGGGATTTGTGATTTTAGGGATCCCGAATTTAACCAGATATATACACAGACTTATTTGTCGGGTTTATTTACTTATTTTTTTAGTTCTTCATTTTTCTATTTAAAACCCAAAAATTTAAAATATCTTTTCCCCAATTTTTTTTTTTCCCCTTTTTATTCCATTGTTTATTTTATTTAAAGTATTTTGGTGTGTTTATTTCTTTCCGCCTGATATAAAAAAAGCTAAAAGGGGGAAAAAAAAAGGAAAAAGGGTTTTTTTTTGTCCATCAAAAGTATGCCCTTTGCCATAGAAAGAAAAAAAGGGATGCATTGCCCTTACTTTTTCAAGCTTCACTACAAACAAAGAACGAACCCATTCCTTAATCTTTTACAGGAGAAAAATAATCCATAGCATTTTTTGGAACAAATTTTAATGTTTAATAAACTGTTAAAAGAGAATTTTTCCCATCCAATTTGAAAATCAAAAGGGGGGGAAAAGGGAAAAAAGTAAGGGAAAGGCCGGTTTAATCTTGTTCGTATGGGTGCGCGAAAAAGTGCGTTTCACACCCCCTCCTTTTACGAGGGGCAAAAAATTGTAAGTGCCCCCCCACGAGCGCGCTGCCATCGTGTATATGCAAGTGCATGCGCGTTTGTCTGCTTTAGAGGCTGTGGATGGCGAGAGTGGATCGGGAAAAAAATGAAATTTGACTTCACGATGGCATTTTAAAAATTCTGCCACTGCCCCAGTGCCAACTTCCTTCCCACTGGTGTTCCGGGGGTCCAACAAACCCAGGTTCCCGCAACTAGCCACAAACCACGGTAAACACCCGGGCAGCGTAAATTTGGGCCCGTGTGTCACAGGGGATAGGAAAATTTGATGATAAAATCGTCTCCAAATCCTTCTTTGGGGTCTCTTACGCCCTTGAAGGCTTGAAACATTGATTTTCCCCCTTCCTGTATTTCCGCCCCCCCCATACCCAAGGCAATCACTCCCCACTTGGGGGGATCTTCCCCGCATGTCTTGAAAAGGAATAGGGTGATAGGTGGAAAGTTGGAGTTTTAATTTGTTTTGTTGAAAGAATTGTATGTGTTTAAATGATAACGCATCCCTCAGCAATTCGTGACAACAAAAAGGGTCAAAACTGCTGAAAAAGCTATACGAACTCGAAAAGAAAAAGAAAAATTTTCTATAGGGGTATTGAGGTATTTATGAAAAAATTTTGCGGCTACACGTCGATTAAAAAAAGAACAGTTTTCTTCACTTCTCTTCCAAAAGGGATTAACCCCGATCTGTCCCGCAAATAACCACCCCAATGGTAATCCACCATCTGTAAATGGTCACCTGTCATGACTTTGAGAAGCGTATTAGAAAAAACCAATACTTGCTTCCAAGGGCCCCTTTACGGCTCTTTAAACCTTAAACAGTTTCAAGAACCCCCTGAAACCACTATCATCGTCTTTCAGCCCCATACGAAAAATGGGTTTGTCCCCCTGTCAGGTCTGATCATTTCCCCCCATTTTTGGAAATGGGGGGGGGTATTCCGTGGAGAAGCGGACACCCCAATTTTTACAGTTAAAAGGATGTGTTATGAAATTAAACTCTATCATGCCCTCACATTTACTGTTTTTTGGTTTTAAGAAAAAGGGAAAAATCCACAGTAGACCGCATTATTGAAATTTCTACGTGATATTCTACGGTATAGCGAGTTAAAAAAACCAAACCAGAGCTTTGTTCCAAGCTGGATTCAAAACCTTGATCCCTGTCGTTAAGGGAAAATAAACCCCAAGCCACAGTTCCCCGGTGGGGGGGAAATTGTAATGTGCTATATGTGAGGGTGAGGAATTAGGGAAACGCATCTTGGTTTTAAGACATTAAAAGATTTAAGCCACCCCGAAGGTAATATCCTTCCCCCCAACGTGTTTTGGGTTTGAAGTGACCCCCTAATCGAGGCTTAAAATATGATTGGTATTAGGGGGAAAAAACTAGACCCCCTGAATGGGTCCATGAAAATTAAATTCACCAAAAAAACAAAGGAACAGAAGATTGAAATTCATGTCGCATTTTTTACTTTCATTGCTGCTTCTCTTTTTTTCCAAATTGAGTATTAGTTTTAAACCGCTTCCCAATCACTTCATATGCAGTACATCGGTCTTGGCCTGTGACCAGAAGTTTTAAAGGAAGCTATCAATGATAGGCCCCCTGAAACCGAACGTCAGAGGTGATCCCGCGATTTTGCCGCATTCCACGTCTGAAAGGGAGAAGTGCTGTTTGATTCTTTTGTGATGTGTTTTGGTTGATGGAATGCGTTAAAAAAAACAGAAGAAAAAGCTGTAAGCTGTTGTTTTATTGGCCGGGTTTACGTTTCAAAAAACTGGGAAAATCCGCGCTTGCTGTTTGTTGTTTTTTTGTTTATTTTTTTTTGCACACGACGTACCCAGAAAACCCGCTGCTTTTTACGTTATCAATTTGCCTAAAGACACTTAAAAATTTCCCCCAATTCCCCACTTTTTGATGTCCCATCCGGTAAAAACATGCGATTAAAAATTCTAAAAACAGAAATTTTACATTTATTCGCAGGGTGTTCTCTAAAGAAGATTTAAACCAAAATTTTAAAGGGATGTTGTTGGAGTCACCCTCTTTATGGGACCCCTACAAAAATCACAACACTTACAGCCCCTCGCCCGAGCAAAAGGGGGTGTTCCCCGTTTCGTCAGATCAGGATGGCACTAGTGAATCCCGAAGCAACCCCTCGGCAGAGCAGGATTCCCTTTTGTGCGTGGGGCCCCCGTTGCCCCGAGTTGATAGGTTCCCTGAAAACCCGATGGTGGTAGTTAGTGGGGCGTGCTCTTTGGGAAATTAGAATGAATGGTGAGCGGAAAAAACCCCTTTTGGGGTGGGGGAAAAGGTGAGGAGGGGGGAGGAAAAGGGGGGGGGTCAAAAACAGCCCTCAAGCCAAAGGGAAATAAATGAACAAAGAAAATTTTTTTTTATCCAGGACTTAACATCTTCGGGGACCTTCTCGAAGAATGGTGGCCTACCCCTAACCCAAGATGGGTTGAAAAAAGGGTGTGGGGGATAAGACAGACCGATAGTGGGAGGCCCCCCCCCACCTCGGTTGACCGTCGTAAAATTGTTTTCGGCTGTCATCGGCGTAGGATGACCACTGGTCTCACCAAAATGGGGAGGGAAAACGAGTGTTTTGGGAATTACTGGCTTTAGGGGAACGTTCAACTGCGGTTACTGACTGTCGCGCGCCCTGGGAAAGGGTGTTTGGGGGGATTGGTCTCCCCCGGGCCTTTTCAAGGCATGACTTTTTTTTTATATCTTAGGTTATGTGTTGTGTGTGGGGTGTGGTGTGTGTGTGGTGTGTGTGTTGTGTGTGGTGTGTTGTGTGGTTGTGTGTGGTGGGCGTGCGTGGTGCGTGCGCGTGCGTGCGGGTGCGTGCGTGGTGTGATTTTTTTTTGGTGCTATCCCAACATGTTCTGTTTGCCCTTTTATATTTCTACTATACCGTGATTAAAACTGTCTTTGAAGCAGTTGTCAGCGCGCAGACCCAGAAACCGCAGCAGCGCCGGCGCAGCGCAGTAGTGTAGTAGTAATAGTAGTGGTGCAGTAGTAGTAGTTGTTGTTGTTGTTGCTGTTGTTTTTGTTGTCATAGTAGAAGTGGTGTAGTAGTGATGGGGGGTTTTTTTGGGGGGTTTTAGAATTAGTGTAGTAGTTGTGTGTGGTAATAGCGTGTATAGCAGCAGCAACAGAAGTGTAGTATTTAAAAATAGTAGCCCCAGCAGCGCAGCAAAATGGTTGTAGTTAGTGGGGGAAGTAGTTAAAAATGTATAGTTCTTTTTTAACCATTTCTTATTTTTGGTGTTGCTTTTATTGTTTTTGTTTTTAAACACCCTGGGGGTCTAATACAGGTGGGGGTTTTTTTTTTTGTTTTTTTGTTTTTTCTTTTTTCTGTTTGTTGTTTTTTTTACCTTTGTTTTGTTTTTTTTTAAAAATTCTTTTTCAAAGTGTAAGTAAAAAAAAAAGACAATTGGAAGATAGGAAAAGGTTAAAATTTCATGCTTAAGTAAAAAGAACAAAACCTGCCAACAAAAAATTAGTAATAATGATAATGATAATGATGATCATGGTTAGTGTGGTATGATGATTTTGTATTCTATATTTCTCCCCCTTCTCTCTCTTTCTCTCTTCTCTTCTTCTTTCTGTGTGTGTGTGTTGTGTGTGTGTGTGTGTGTTGTGTGGGGTGTGTGTGTGTGTGTGTGTGTGTCTTTTTGTTTCCCTTTTTCTTCTCTCTCTTCTCTTCTCTTTTCTCTCTCTTCTTCCTCTTTTCCTCTCTCTTGGGGGTTTTTCGTTCCTCCCCCCCACACCACACCATTCCTCCAAATCGTTTGTCCTCGCTTCCTCTTCCCCGCTTTTTTTCCCCCCCCCTACCCAGTCTTTCACAATCCTTCAACCCCTTCCCCAAACCCCACCTGCCCCCATTCCTCCATCACATTTTACCACTTTCCTTCCCTCTTCATCAGATTAAGGGGGAGGGGAAGGAGGGGGGGGCGGGAGGTTTTAGACCTTTACACGAATCTTCAAAAGTGTCGGAGGAGGGCTTTTGACGGTGAAAAGAGAAAGAGGCGGTCTCTGGAGTCGGAGGGGTGGGAGACCTTATTGGAGATTGGAAACCCGTGAGCAATTCCCGGGACGCTTTTACACCCCATGTTATTTTGGAGTCTGGGACACATCCAAATAAAAGTTTCATCCGCGCAGGGGTTTTGCGGAATTGTCCCAGAAAAAACCCAAGAATGGACTCGGTTACATGGGCGGTTTTTTGGGCCTTGTTTGGGCAGGTGGGATCAAAGAAACTATTTACGTTGGTTTTCACAAAAAACCCCGGGGTAAAAGTAAATTTTAAATATCGGCATAAAAAAACCCAAGGTAAAGCTAAAAAGATGAAGCAAAACCACCCCGTTAAAAAAGACAAAAGTTAAGCCTCACCGTACAAAATGTCGTAAAGGGCACTGAAAAAACCACTCGAAATACGGGGGACCCCCACAACCCACCTTTCACACACACACACACACACACAAACCACCACAACCCCAACCACACCCCACAAGTAAAACCGCTTAAAACGACGTGTTGAAGTGCAAAGCGGTCATTGTGTTTAAACTCGCGTTCAGCAGTTTTCATAGGATAGATGCCGCGATGGGGCCCCCCAAAGCAGTTTTGCCTCATCTGTCATTTTAAACTGTTAATTGAGAGAGAAAATCCCCCAAACACAAATGTGAATGGTGGGGCCTGTAACGCGATGGTAAAATTATCCCGATCGTTATCCTGGTGTGCGATTAAAACAAACATTTGACCCCACAGACCTATTTGCTTGATTTTAACGCGGGGAAAAAAAAAAACTGTTTAATTTGAAATGAACAGACAGGGGGGGTTTTTTCTTTCCCTGATTTTTCCCCGGAACAGGTCTATAATGCATTAGCGTTGCATCGGAAATTTAATACAAGAACCTCCATCCTTTCTTTGCTTACCCTGCTGGGGCCCCCCAAATCGATATTGAAAGAAGTTAATGATATAAGATTCCACCAAAATATAGGGGCTAAATCCAAAGATTCAATCCCTTTATTTTCCCAAACCCCCCCGTTGCAAAACTGCGTTTTCTTGTTAGTACTGGGGAAAAAGCACGGAATATCAGAACTAGGAAAAATCCTATGGGGTTAAACTCGGAAATATATCATGAAAAATGTCATCGAAAAGAAAAAAAAAATTTTTACTCGGAAAAGATAACATTACAAATTTTTATCGGAAAAAAAAAAAAAACCAAATTTTTGTGTGGTGTGCGTGGTGCGTGCGTGCGCGCGCTCCCGCGCGTGTGTGTGTGTGTGGTGTGTGTTGTAGGTGTTATAAAAATGAGTGTGTTCTGTAGTGTGTGTGGTGTGCGTGCGTGGTGCGTGCGTGCGTGCGTGCGTGTGGGGGAAAAGGGTGGTGTTGTATGCGCACGCGCGGTATGTGGTGCTATGTGGTGTGGGTTTGTGTGTGTGTGTTGGGGTGTGTGTGTGTGTTGGGGGTGTTTTGTGTGC